>SJYW01048773.1:532800-559090 GCA_006410735.1 Raphicerus campestris
TGGAAGAAGCACAAGCTGGAATCAAGATTGCCAGGAGAAATATCAATAACCTCAGATATGCAGATGAAACCACACTTATGGCAGAAAGTGAAGAGGAACTAAAAACCTTCTTGATGAAGGTGAAAGAGGAGAGTGAAAAAGTTGTCTTAAAGCTCAACATTCATAAAATGAAGATCATGGCATCCGGTCCCATCACTTCATGGGAAATAGATGGGAAAACAGTGGAAACAATATCAGACTTTACTTTTTTGGGCTCCAAAATCACTTCAGATGGTGATTGCAGCCATGAAATTAAAAGACACTTACTCTTTGGAAGAAAAGTTATGACCAATCTAGATAGCATATTGAAAAGCAGAGACATTACTTTTCCAACAAAGGCCCATCTAGTCAAGGCTGTGGTTTTTCTAGTAGTCATATATGGATGTGAGAGTTGCACTGTGAAGAAAGCTGAGCACCGAAGAATTGATACTTTTGAACTGTGGTGTTGGAGAAGACTCTTGAGAGTCCCTTGGACTGCAAGGAGATCTGACCAGTCCATTCTGAAGGATATCAATCCTGGGTGTTCTTTGGAAGGACTGATGCTAAAGCTGAAATTCCAGTACTTTGACCACCTCATGTGAAGAGTTGACTCATTGGAAAAGACTCGGGTGCTGGGAGCAATTAGGGGCAGGAGGAAAAGGAGATGACAGAAGATGAGATGGCTGAATGGCATCATCGACTCAATAAAAGTGAGTCTGAGTGAACTCTGGTAGTTGGTGATGGACAGGGAGGCTTGGCGTGCTGCAGTTTATGGGGTCGCAAAGAGTCAGACATGACTGAGTGACTGAACTGAACTGAACTGAACTGAACGGCCTTCCCTGATAGCTCAGTTGGTAAAGAATCACCTTCAATACAGGAAACCCCAGTTTGAATCCTGTGTTGAGAAGATTCCCTGGAGAAGGGAAAGGCTCCCCACTCTAGTATTCTGGCAGTAACATTCATTTCAAAAAGAAAAGATCAATGTGTCAAAGATTGATTTCCCACTCATCTGAACAACAACAAAAAAATAAAACTTATAAGAGCCATTTATTTTTCTGGGAATGTCAAAAATACAGGATTTCCATTGCCGAGAAAACGTCAGTGAAGGAACATTAACAACATCAAATAGAGTCCACCATTGACCTTTGGTTTGTGAAGCGCTCCCCAAATTCATACATTGAAGTCCTAACCCCCAGTGTGTCTGTATTTGCAGAGGGGGCCTCAGAGAAAGTAATTAAGGATAAACAAGTTCACAGAGTGACTTTGATGAGCCTAGATTTGTTGTTGTTGTTTAGTTCCTAAGTAGTTGTTGTTTAGTTGCTAAGTCGTGTCTTCAGTCATATCTGACTCTTTTCAACTCCATGAACTGTAGCCTACCAGACTCCTCTGCCCATGGAATTCTCCAGGCAAGATTACTGGACTGGGTAGCTGCCGGGAGCCAGCACAGGAAATCCCACCCATGACAAGGTCATGCGGAGAGGCCTGATGGGCAAGGCGAGTCAGGCCTCAGGGGTTCCCCTTGGATTTTCCTGAACACCTACCCCCCCTAAAACCAGAGTCTGCCTGCCTTATTGTACTGTGCCTTCCACTATTCTGCCTCTAAAAAGAATTAACTTAGGGCTCCAGTTAACAGTCTCCTACATATAAAAAGAATTTCTCGGTCTGAACCCCATTTGATGGCTCTCTAACTTGCCTGACAGGTTTCCCCGGACTTTTTACAACTTGCGAATTGTTTACAACCCCCCAACCTTACAACCCCCAACCACAAGAGGCACAAAGCTTAAAGCATCTTAAAGATACAGAGCCTTTTCTAAAGAGCTAAAAATCATATTGGTGATGGGTTTTCACTGTTGATTCAATGACTGTTGCCAGGCCTCCATATTCTTTATCTTTTAGGCACCTGGAGGATATTAATCAATGTAATTGGGATATAGAAATAAGAATATAGTAGTTTTTGATGTTAGCAACACTAGACATTTGAGTTAATTAACTTTCTCTTTGTTATAAATCACTGTACTTCTTTCATTGTTATAAATCGTTGCATCTTTGCTATGTAAGAATGTAACTTTATTTAGTGCTTTCTGAGAGTGGCACCAGACTTTGGGAAGAACAACACTGTTAGGGCAAATAAGTCTTCTGGTTGACAAACCCTTCTCAGAAAAAGGGCTGTAAAATTTAATTGGCCCTCTGGCCATAACATGATGTAAATCACCTAAGACTTGTGTATACAACTAGGTATGCAGAGAGAAAGCCTGGTCTTTATGCTGATGCTGCATAATTTTATATTATCCATTGATCTCTATGTACCCAAAAAAAGTATAAAAGGCCTTGATGGACAATAGAGCAGGGGCCAGTTGCCGGACTGGTTTCCCCCGGGTCTTCTCTTTACTCTGTTTTCGGGCTGAATTCCCACCTGGGGCGTGGAGGCTCACCATGTCTACTTACTTGCCCTGGTTTTTAAGTCCCTTGAGAGAGGGAGCCCAAGGCAGGGCACCCTCCACTATTCAAATGAGTGCTGGTGACCTAACGTAGATGGTGCAAACTTCTTGTCCTAAAGTTTTATTGGCTTTCCACATAAACCAAGATATTCAGCATCTTTTCTCCACTAGATTTTCCTACTACACTATTCTTTCCTAATTTCTTTTATATTTCTAAATAAATAAGTTTTTCCTCATCATGCCATCCCTGCTTCGAATTACCCTGGATCCACCGGGGCTGGACCCTGCAGGTAGCCATTCCCTTCTCCAGGAGATCTTCCCAACCAGGGAGCCCATGTCTGCACATCTCTTACATTGCAGGCAGGTTCTTTACTGCTGAACCACTGGGAAAGCCCATACAAATAGGATGAAATGTTCATGTAAGAAGAGACACCAGGTGCTCACATGAATGGAGGAAAGGCCAGAAGAGGACACAGGGAGAGGTAGCTGTTGGTAAACCAGGAAGAGAGACCTCACCAGAAGCCTAGTCCACCTGCATTTTGATCTTGGATTTCCAGCCTTCGGCCCTCTGATAAAATAAATGTCTTCTTTTTAAGCCCCAGTAGACCATGGGCTAACAAAGAGTCGAGCACAACTGGGACACTGGACAGCAACAGACCTAGTATCACAGCAGCAGGGGCCAGAGGCACCTGGAAGGCCATGCAGCAGGACCTGACGTCAGAGCCCAGGCTGGCCTCTCCCACCAGCAGCAGTGACAGGAACTTGCCCACAGCACTTCTATGGGTGTCAAAAGATTCTGAGGTATCATGGAGCCATGAGGGGCAAAGTTAGAGAAATGCTATGCTGGGCGTTCAGGTTGAGACCACATTCTTTTTTGGCCCAGCATTACTGCACACAGCACAATGCCCGAGGCTTGGCAAGATGATGCATAAATATCAGGATAGACGAATAATGACTGAATGTACAGATCACTTGAGATGGTTGGGAAAGAGATACCTATACATGATACAGAGGGAAACCTGGCATCTTAGACAAGCATCTTCCCCAGGATCTCAGAGCTGGTGAGCAGCTCATCAGGTCTACATCTCAATCTCCTTTGACTTTTTCTTCACTAGACTATGCTGAGAGTGGGGAGTGTCATCAGAGAGACCAGGTGCCTATGGAAGAAATGCCAGGATGGGGCTTGAGACTCTCCAGTCCTTTGTGGAGCCAGACCACCTTGGGTGAGGCATCTCCTTTCTCTGCTCCCATCTGTTCTTGTCTGCAGAGAGTGGAGTGGTTGCACCAGGTGATGGCCCTTCTCAGCATTGTTGCTATTATGCATTTATGTGCATGCATGTTCAGTCATATTTGACTCTTTGTGATCCCATGGAATGTATCATGCCAAGTTCCTGTGTCCATGGGATTTCCCAGGCAAGAGTACTTGAGTGCATTGCCATTTCCTCCTCCAGAGGATCTTCCCAACCCAAGAATCAAACCAGTGTCTCCTGGATCTTCTGCGTCAGCAAGCACATTCTTTACCACTGCACCACCTGGGAAGCCCACTGATACTATTGGTCTCCCTCAAATATAAATAAATGAATTTCAGTGAGATGTGCTCTTAGGAGTGGATTCTGTTTAAACAAACCCTCCATAGATGGTCAGATCCATGCTGAATGGCACAGGACTTTGATGTAAAGGAACCTGTGTTTTCTGTCATGTATGTAAATTGTATCTTCTTGGCTTGGAAATCAAAGTGTTATTTGAACTGCCAATTCTGCCCCCTACATTTGGGGTCTGACAAGTGTCTGAAATGCTCCCATCACTGAGGAAAAGGCCTCTCAGGGTGCATGATGGACGTAGACTAACTGCTGGTTCTGCATTCATGTCTGCTCGGTCCTGTGATGCTGGGAGAGGAGCCACCTGGGTTTTGTCCTAAGTGAAGAGAATTGGAGGGAGGGAGAGTAGGTAGTTATGGAAAGATAATTATAGTATTCTGCCGTTCATGTGCTCCCTCTGCTTAAGGCCTTATTAAAATGGAATGTGCAGGCTCTGGCTAGGTGAACATGGAAGAAGAATTTCTGTATTGCACAACAACCTTGTAGGAAGAAAAGAAAGCAGCATATTTTATGGGATAGAAATGTGAGTAGGGTGTGGCTTCCCAGGTTGCTCAATGGTAAAGAATTCACTTGCCAGTTCAGGAGACGTGGGTTCAGTTTTCCTCCTGAAGAAGGAAATGGCAACCCACTCCAGTATTCTTGCCTGGAAAACTCCATGGACAGAGGAGCATGGTGGGCTACAGTCCATAGGGTTAGAAAGAGTCGGCCATGATTGAGTGACGAGCACCAGTATTCTTGCCTGGGAAATCCCATGGACAGAGGAGCCTGGCAGGGTGACAGTTCATAGAGTTGCAAAGAGTCAGATGTGACTGAGGCAACTAAAGAATAACAACAACAACAACAGTGTGAATAGCATAGTATTTGTGTGAGCCGACACTTGGCAACATACTTCCTACCTGGTGAGAAATAAAAACAGCCAGGTCCAGGCCCATGGGGTCTGCTCACAGCGCTAGGAGTCAGTGTGTATCTTGTAGGCAACTGTAGGCAAGCAGAGGTTCAAGTAGAAGAATCACATGACAGATTCACATTCCAATGATTGCTGTGGCTGCTATGAGCATTTTAGGGTTTGGGAATCATTTAGGAACAATTGCTATAACCCAGAGGGGATGTTGGAATGGTGGTGATGTTGCATGAATGAGAGGAAGGCAAAAAGGGTAACTCTCAAGCTGGTGTGAAAGCTGGAGGCCTTGGGGGTCATTGCCCAAGGGGACTGGAGATGAGGAACAGGCCGGAGAGGCAAATAGTCTGTTTTGGAGACGTTGAATTGCAGGACAGATGACCAGTGCCATTTCCCAGAACATGTTAAGTCACTTCAGTGTGTCTGATTCCTTCTGACCCTTATGACCCAGGCTCCTCTGTCCATGGGAATCTCAGGCTAGAATCCAGGCATGGGTTGCCAGGCCCTTCTCCATGGGATCTTCCCAACCCATGGGATTAAACTCGCATCTTATTTCTTCTGCATTGACAGGCAGGTTCTTTACCACTGGTGCCACCTGGGAAGCGCTCAGCACCCAGTACCATCAGTAAAGAGATGGGAAAATGATGAGGGTGGCACAGAGAGCTAGTGGGAGAGGTGGGAACAGAATCTATATTTCAGCAGGTTGGAGAGAGAATGGGGTGGGGAAAGGAGGATAGCAGGTGTGGGTTACTTCTCTCCTAAGGGGAAAAGAAACACATGGAAATGTGGGTTTGGGCACATTCCTGTTTTCTTTTGCTTTTGTTAATAAAGAGGAGCATGGATTTGGTGTAAATGCTCATGAAAATGCACTAGTTACAGGAGTCCCCTTGTATCACTCTCCAGCTGAAATCTCAGCAGGTCACCAAACATACACACCTCAGCATGGTGCTGAAGGCTCTCCATTAACCAGCCTGTGATGGGCTGTCAAGTTCCTCCCAAATACATAAAGCCCTAACCCTCATACTTGAAAGTGTTATTGGAAATAGAGTCTTCAAAGATGTCATCAAATTAGGATGAGGTTGGACTGGATTAGTTTTCGTTGTTGTTCAGCTGCCCAGTAGTACCCAATTCTTTGTGACCCCATCGACTGCAGCACACCAGGCCTCCCTGTCCCTCACCATTTCCCAGAATTTGCCCAAGTTCATGTTCACTGCATCAGTGATGCTGTCCAGCCATCTCATCCCCTGATGCCCCCTCTTCCTTCTGCCTTCAATCTTTTCCAGGTTCAGGGACTTTTCTGATGAATCATCTATTCACATCAGACTGGATTAGTGAAGTGAAGTGAAGTCTCTCAGTCATGTCTGACTCTTTGCGACCCCATGGACTGTAATCCACCAGGCTCCTCAGTCCATGGAATTTTCCAGGCAAGAGTACTGGAGTGAGTTGCCATTTCCTTCTCCAGGGGATCTTCCCAACCCAGAGATCGAACCTGTGTCTCCTGTACTGCAGGCAGACGCTTTACCGTCTGAACCACCAGAGACTGTATTAGGGTAGACCCTAAATCCTTATCTTGGGCTCCAAAATCACTACAGGTACATGAAATTAAAAGACTCTTGCTCCTTGGAAAAAAAAAACTATGAGAAATCTAGACAGAATATTAAAAAGCAGAGACATTACTTTGCCAGCAAAGGTCTGTATAGTCATAGCTGTGGNTGAACCTGTGTCTCCTGTACTGCAGGCAGACGCTTTACCGTCTGAACCACCAGAGACTGGATTAGGGTAGACCCTAAATCCTTATCTTGGGCTCCAAAATCACTACAGGTACATGAAATTAAGACTCTTGCTCCTTGGGAAAAAAAAAAACAAACTATGAGAAATCTAGACAGAATATTAAAAAGCAGAGACATTACTTTGCCAGCAAAGGTCTGTATAGTCATAGCTGTGGTTTTCCCACTAGTCATGTATAGATGTGAGAGCTGGACAATTATAAAGGCTGAGTGCCAAGAACTGATGTGTTTGAACTGTGGTGCTGGAAAAGACTCTAGAGAGTCCCATGGACAGCAAGGAGATCAAACCAGTCTATCCTAAAAGAAATAAACCTTGAATATTCATTGGGATGACTGATGTTGAAGCTGAAGATCCAATGCTTTGGCCACCTGATGCAAAGAGCTGATTCACTGGAAAAGACCCTGATGCTGGGAAAGATTGAAGGCAGGAGAAGGGAATGAAGAAGGGAATGAGAGAGGTTGAGATGGTTGGATAGCATCACTGACTCAATGGACATGAGTTTGAGCAAACTTTGGGAGATGGTGAAGGACAGGGAAGACTGGTATGATGCCATCCATGGGATCACAAAGAGCCAGACATGACTTAGCAACCGAACAACAACAAAAAATCCTTATAAAAAGAGGAAAATTTGGGCAAAGACAGAGATACACACTGGGGGATGCTATGAGACAACAGAGGCAGAGACTGGAGTGATGCATGTACAGGCCATGAGGTAATGATGGTTGGGAAAAACATCAGAAGATGAAAGAGCTTTCAGACAGCACAGCACTGCTGACACCTTGACAAGATTCCTTCAGCATTCAGAGATGAGACACAATACACTTCTGCTGTCTTAAGCAATCTGGTTAGTGGAAACTAGTACCCAGTCCCACCCATCTTTCTCTGTCCTTTCCTTTCCCCTCCCTCACTAGGGAACGTGTGTGTACCCTCCCCACCAACCCCAAGCCACATGGGGCTACTCTCTACCTCCAGCTGCCCCTTACCCCAAGGGAAATGGAATATTTCCTGTCACACCAGTAAACAAGCATGTCATAGTCATCAGCAAACACAGCCCCTAAGGTGAGCCTGTGTGTCCTAAGGGAACTCAGGAAAGAAAGAAGCTGTAATTTAGCAGCCATAAGACTGCAGCCACTCCCTATGGTGAGCCCTGAAAAAGCTCAGAAAGTGAAAACACAGGATACTGGCCCCAGATAGCTGAAGTGTGTTAGTCGCTCAGTTGTGACCAACTCTTTGTGACTCCATGGACTGCAGTCCACCAGGCTCCTCTGTCCATGAGAATTTCCAGGCAAGGATACTGGAGTGGGCTGCCATTTTCTTCTCCAAGATAGCTGAGATGCATAGCAAAGGAACAATTTCAGTGAGCCCAGACTCTTGCATCTTCCCATACATGGAAAAGCACTAAATCTCTTAACTTGGCTTATCTGGTTTTCTTTCATTAACAATAATTGTTGATATTCAGATTACTTTCTCTTTGTTGCAAAAGATCTATATGACCTGGCTCCTCCCCTTGCCTCCTTGGAGCAGTTCTCTCAGGGTCATTTGAGATGCTGTCTGCCAGGCTTAAAGTCCTAAACATTCCTGTGAATAGCATATAACACTCAACTTTTAGGCTCTATAATTTTTAAGTCTCTTTTGCAAGTTCCTCCACCCCTCCTGAAATGTCCTTTCCCCTCCTTATTCTTCTACATCCTCCCCATCCTTCCAAACCAAATTGACATTAAGCTTAATGTCTCTGGAAGAGCCCATCTCTGTGTCCCCAGGATCTTGTGAATGCATCATCCTGTATCACAGGACACCACTTGTTCCCATGCATCATCAGCTANTCTGTGAATAGCATATAACTCTCAACTTTTAGGCTCTATAATTTTTAAGTCTCTTTTGCAAATTCCTCCACCCCTCCTGAAATGTCCTTTCCCCTCCTTATTCTTCTACATCCTCCCCATTCTTCCAAACCAAATTGACATTAAGCTTAATGTCTCTGGAAGAACCCATCTCTGTGTCCCCAGGATCTTGTGAATGCATCATCCTGTATCACAGGACACCACTTGTTCCCATGCATCATCAGCTATGTCATCAACCTCTGAGAGCACAGAAGCAGTGATGTCTCATCTCCACCTCTCTCATACTGCTAAAATGGCTTATCTGTTAGGGACTTGCCAGGAAAACAAAATCGCTATCAGCTGATTAAATAGAGGGGATATAATTCATTGAATTAAACACAGATGTTTGGAAAAATTGAAAGAAAGGAAGAGAAGTGAGGCAACTCAGGAATGAGCAACACAAGGAAGCCCCAGTCACCAGAGGAGCTGGAGGGACTAGGAGGGGAAAGAGAAGAGGAAGTGGGGCCAGGAGCAGGAGGGAAACCATGGAGGTTGTGCAGATGATGCCTGCAGTTCCTCCAACCCAGAGAGGAGGTGGGAATCGCCCTGGCTTCCCCTTTCCTTCCACTGCAGGAACTTATCCTGAAGCCAGCTGACAGTCCTGGAAGCCTGGTGATGAGGTCAGCCTCATCATGTTAGGGAGCAAAGATCAGAAAGTCAAAGGAGTGAACCTGAGAGCAGAGTGGTGTGGGGGGTGGGGGCGCCGTTGTTTGAGTGCTGCAAACCTCAAACAAGTCAATGACTAAAACCATCTAATCAAGACAGCTGGAGGAGCTGAGCAGTGAGGGGTCACTGCTGGGTTGCATGAGATAGGACAGACCTCATGAGGGAGAATTTAGTGAGCCCTGCCGTGGGCAGAATGGAACACCCTATCCCCAGAGCTGGTCGATATGTTTCCTTTCATGGTGAAAGAATGTGCAGGTTGGATAAGTTCAAGATCTGGTAATGGGGAGACCACCTGGATTATCTGGATGAGTCCAGTGTAAACATGAGGGTCTCTAGGAAAGTCAGGGGAAGGACACCAGGGGGACAGTGAAAGGCGTGATGACAAGCAGAGGTCAAGGTATTCCCAGAAGGGACCACAAGCCAAAGACTGTGGGCAAATTCTAGAAGCTGAGAAAGGCAAGTGACTTAGTCTGAGCTTCTACAAGATACCACAGACCCAGTGGCTTAAATAACAGGCATTTATTTCTCACAGTCCCGGAGGCAGGAAGTTTGAAACCAGTCTGCCAGTTTGGTCAGTTTCAAGCTGCAGATGGTGGACTTCCAGGAGTTTTCACCTAGCAGAAAGAACTAGAGAGCTCTCTGTGGTCCCTTTTGTAAGGCCACAGATCCCAGTCATGAGGGCTCCATCTTCATAAACTAATTATCTCCAAAGCCCTACCTCCAAACAACTATCACACTGGAGACTGATTTCAGCATATGAATTTTGGGGGGACATAAACATTCAGTCTATAATAGCAAATGAAC
The DNA here is from genome assembly GCA_006410735.1 of Raphicerus campestris. Lineage (NCBI taxonomy): Eukaryota > Metazoa > Chordata > Mammalia > Artiodactyla > Bovidae > Raphicerus > Raphicerus campestris. The sequence goes on from SJYW01048773.1 coordinate 542,891, forward strand.
AGATTCTTCCCAGGCATCTCCAAAATGAATCAGCCCTTGATTTTAGCTCTGTGAGACCCACTTCGGACTTCTGACCTCCAGAGTCACAGGAGAATGTATTTTGTGCTTTTTTTTTTTAAAGATCTGGATATATTTTATATTTTTGAAATTTATTTTTAGCTTTTTATTTTGCAATGGGGGATAGACGATTAGCAATGTTGTGATGGTTTCAGGTGAACAGTAAAGGGACTCAGCCATACATATACATGTATCCATTCTCCCTCAAACTGGCCTTTCTTTCAGACTGCCACATAACGTTGAACAGACTTTCCTGTGCTATACAGGAGGTCCTTGTTGGTTATGTTGCTTAAATGTAGTGGTGTGTACATGTCCATTCCAAACTCCCTAACTATCTCTTCTCAGTCCCCCAACCTGGCAACCATAAGTTTGTTCTCTAAGTCTGTGAGTCTGTTTATGTTTTATAAATAAGTTCACTTGCATAATTTCTTTTTAGATTCCCTTTTAGATATAAGGGGTATCATATGATATTTCTTTTCTGTCTGACTTACTTCACTCATTATGACAATCTCTAGATCCATCCATGATCCTGCAGATGGCATTATTTCATTCTTTTTAATGACTTAGTAATATTCCATTATATATATGTTTCTAATTTTTGCTGTTTCAAGCCATGAATAAACCAGTAGAGGCCTTTAACTAAAGGAAAGCTAGACGGGATTCCAGGCTTAATATAAGCCAAGGACTCATGGTCTTAATAACTTTTGAGGGGGTGGGAAGTGGTGAGAAAAGACAGGACAGCAAAAAGGAAGGAAAGGAAAGAGGAAAGGACCGATCAGTCAGTAGTGTGCATGCTAGAAGAATCCACGATCACAGGTGACATGAGGCTAGACTGAGGAGTCTTTGAATTCCTGGTTGAAGAGCATGGCTTTTGTGTGGCTGTTAAGAAAATACTACATGCTCAAACTGAACTTGCAATAATAGTACTGCCACGAAGATCCAGCCAGCTGTTGCATGTGGTGAGGCCAGCACCCAGTGATACTGGTTAATCCCAATACCGTGGGCAAACTGATTTCTGGTTTTGCTTTGATATCAAAGTTACAGAAATCAAAATAATACTGACACAGAAACAAAAATATAGATCAATGGAACAGGTTGGAAAGCCCAGAAATAAACCCTTGGTCAATAAATCTATGACAAAAGAGGTAACAACATACAGTGGAGAAAAGATGGTCTCTTCAATAATTGGTGCTGGGAAAACTGGATAGCTATGTGTAAAAGAATGAAATTAGAACACTCTAACATCATACACAAAATTAAACTCAAAATGGACTGAAGACCTAAATGTAAGACCAAACACTCTAGAATTCCTAGGGGAAAACACAGGCAGAACACTCTTTGACATAAATTACAGAAAATCTTTTTAGATCCATCTTTTGGAGTAAGAGAAATAAAAACAAAAATAAATAGAACTTAATTCATCTTAAAGTTTTTGCACAGCAAAGGAAACTATAATCAAAATGAGAAGTTAACCTATGGAATGGGAGAAAATACTTGCAAATGACAGGACCAACAATGGATTAATCTCCAAAATATACAAACAATTTATAAGACTCAATATTAAAGTGAAAGTGTTAGTCGCTCAGTGGACTTCAACTCTTTGTGACTCCACGAACTATAGCCCACTAGGCTCCTCTGTCCATGGAATTCTCCAGGCCAGAATACTGGAGTGGGCTGCCATTCCCTTCTCCAGAGGATATTCCCCACCCCGGGATTGAACCTGGTCTCCTGCATTGCAGGCAGGTTATTTACCATCTGAGCCACCAGGGATCAAAAAATGGGCCGAAGATCCAAATAGACATTTCTCCACAGGTACAACTTTTGCTTTTACTTCAGAGAGTTGCTCCCCNCCCCGGGATTGAACCTGGTCTCCTGCATTGCAGGCAGGTTATTTACCATCTGAGCCACCAGGGATCAAAAAATGGGCAGAAGATCCAAATAGACATTTCTCCACAGGTACAACTTTTGCTTTTACTTCAGAGAGTTGCTCCCCTTGACCTGTATTGTCCAGTTCTTGATTTCATCTTCCTTTAGAAGACCTTATGAAAATTAAGCTTTTTCTAGTGATATTAAGCAATTTTGGTCAAAACCCATGAAATTCCTTTAAAAACTGTAAGTGTATTCTGAATCTTTTCATTTCACTTGGTCTTAATAAGTCATTTATGACTGTTCTGAGCTGGTCCTGTCTGAGCCTGTACCTTCATTTCATCACTGGGCAGCCAGTGTGGAATTTCATGGCATTAGTGTGCTTTGTTTAACTTTTGAAAACTCCTATTGGTGACTCTCCTGAAACTAACCTTGTTTTGTCTAAAATTATACCTAACTCTACCTANATTTTGAACAGAGGCTTTTTTTTTTTCAAAATTTGAAGTTATTCTCACCATCATGGCTAAAGACACGAGACACTATCAAGTTTAAACGTTAATTCATTTCCCCCAGTTCTCTCTTAATCTTAGAGAATCACTCCAGCATGGAGAGGAGGAGGAGTCAAGCTTAATCAAGCTCCAGTTGGTAACATTTGCCAATTTTTGTGGCTAAGCTATACTCACCATGGCGGATTTCAAGATACATGTGACATCACTGTAGGCAGTGTGGGGAAGGGGTACAGGCTGGATAGGCTTTCCGTGCAGGCACAACAGGTGGACTGCAATAATCTCAAGGACACAGGTAATAGTAAAGTATAGGAAAATTGGAAATGATGGTTTTGACTATTTATTACCTTTGCTTAGTTTTATTTACTTGTACATTAATATCATTTAATTTTTAATCATTAAGTTTTTATAATTTGATACTTAACAATCAGCTTACAAAATTCTCGAAAATTTAGCCACCAGCTGTCACAAGTCAATATGAGTCAACACTGTCACACAAATAGCATAGAAAGAATGCTTACAGCAATGATACTAGAAGATTGGGTTGCATAGGTAGATGGTCTGTGACTGAGAAAAGAAGCACAGCAGAGACTCACTCTAGCTTGGACAGGGAGCTAAGGGTTGGGCTCATGAAATTAGTATCAGACATGTCAACAAAACATCCAAATGGAGATGCCCAGTCACTGATTGGATACATGCATCTGGAGCACAGAGGAAAGGCAGGAATGGAGAAATAAAGTCATGAGNCTTAACACAGTAATCAGTTTGAGAAAGGTAATTATTAAAGTAGTGATTTTTCCTCTCATAAAGGACAAAAGGACACAATTTACAAATAATTATAACATATATAATATTCTTTATTGTTAATTCCACATAGCAAATGGGTTCTACATTCCACATAACAAGTTGATTCTTACAATATGTTTTAATCTATTTTGGTAGAACTCATATATAAAGAGACACTGTGTTCTAACTGATAAAATTTCTGACTTGAATATTGGTTTATAAGAGAAACAAAGTGAGATAATGAAGATGTGTGTGAGAATTCACTCTTTGGTTAATAACCTGACCTATTTCTTTGCTGAATGGGTTAATAATTTTGAACAGAGGCTATTTTTTTTTTCAAAATTTGAAGTTATTCTCACCATCATGGCTAAAGACACGAGACACTATCAAGTTTAAATGTTAATTCATTTCCCCCAGTTCTCTCTTAATCTTAGAGAATCACTCCAGCATGGAGAGGAGGAGGAGTCAAGCTTAATCAAGCTCCAGTTGGTAACATTTGCCAATTTCCATGGCTAATCTATACTCACCATGGCGGATTTCAAGATATATGTGACATCACTGTAGGCAGTGTGGGGAAGGGGTACAGGCTGGATAGGCTTTCCATGCAGGCACAACAGGTGGACTGCAATAATCTCAAGGACACAGGTAATAGTAAAGTATAGGAAAATTGGAAATGATGGTTTTGACTATTTATTACCTTTGCTTAGTTTTATTTACTTGTACATTAATATCATTTAATTTTTAATCATTAAGTTTTTATAATTTGATACTTAACAATCAGCTTACAAAATTCTCGAAAATTTAGCCACCAGCTGTCACAAGTCAATATGAGTCAACACTGTCACACAAATAGCATAGAAAGAATGCTTACAGCAATGATACTAGAAGATTGGGTTGCATAGGTAGATGGTCTGTGACTGAGAAAAGAAGCACAGCAGAGACTCACTCTAGCTTGGACAGGGAGCTAAGGGTTGGGCTCATGAAATTAGTATCAGACATGTCAACAAAACATCCAAATGGAGATGCCCAGTCACTGATTGGATACATGCATCTGGAGCACAGAGGAAAGGCAGGGATGGAGAAATAAAGTCATGAGTCATTGGTTTCTAGATGAAAAGCAGCTGTGGATGTAGGAGAGCTTCACTAGGGAGAGAGTATACAGTGAAAAAAGAAGAGCTAGGTCCAAACCTTGAAATTCTACCTTCAATGGCCAGATAAGGACAAGCCTACAAATTAAATGGAAGGTGGTTCACCCAAGGGATGAGAGGAAACTCAGATATAGTGCTAAAGAGGCTGAGATCAGATGCTGCAGCAGAAAGTCAGCAGCACTGAAAGTTCCCAAGAGATAGAAGATGAGAACTTGAGGTTTTTGATGGCTTTGTGTGTGTGTATACTGAGTTGCTTCAGTCGAGTCTGACTCTGCTTGATCCTATGAACTGGAGCCCCCGGGCTCCTCTGTCCATGGGATTCTCTAGGCAAGAATACTGGAATGGGATGCCATGCCCTCCTCCAAGGGATCTTCATGAACCAGGGATCAAACCCATAGTTCTTATGTCTCCTGAGGGTTCTTTACCACTAGAGCCACCTGGAAACCCCATTGATTGCTTTAATAACTATTTCATTGCAATGTTGGGTGGGATCCAGTTTGCAGAGAACTGAAGAGCTAACCAAAAGTCAGGAAAAAGAAACCGGAAGTGTAATTTTCTTCTTTCTAGAAGTTTGGTAATACAAAGGTGAAAAAGGGTAGTCTCAGATGTGGGGCAGTGTAGGGTTGAGGAAGGGTATTATTTTATGGGGAAAAAAAAAAAAAAACTGTTCAATTTCAAAATCCAGTGGATAGAATCCAGTAGAAAAATATAAGATTCCAGGGAGAATGCAAGTAAGAACCTGAAAGGATTCCAAGAATAGATCCAAACACATATGGGACTTTATTATATGTTTAGAGTAGACATTTCATATCACAGGGGAAAACTTATAGCCATTCAGAAAAAAAAAAATATGAATCTATAGTTAAAACCATAAGTCAAAACAAATTCTATATTTTAAAAAACAGAAATGATTAAAGTATCATAAGTATGGATGAACTGAATTATCTTAAAGTTCAAAGGCTTCTGTAAGATAATAAATCTAGAAGTCATAAGAGAGAAGATAAAGATTTTTTTATCTGCCAACAAAACACCATAATCAAAATGGAAAATTCTTAAAATTTACAGCTCATACCACAAAGGACCAAATTCCTGAAAATAGAAAAAGCACTATAAAGCCAAATGAAAAGCCACAAATCAATGAGAAAATGAGCAAAGATTATAAAAAAGTTCTCAGAAAACAAAATAAAACAAAATCTCCAGCGTTAGCTCTTCAGTGAAATACGTCACCCCTTTTAAAAAAAAAAAAAAAAAGACAAAAAGAAACTATACTTATATACCACTATTTGCTCTATTAGGTTGAAAAGTGATTTTTTTGCCTTTGTTTACAACACTGGATTTGAGGAAATGGTGCATTTCCATTTACTGGGTTGTTCAGTTGTAAATGGACAGGGAGTGCCTTGGTGGACACAATTAGGTTTTTAAAAGTTACAACTAAGCCTACACTTTAAACTTGCAGTTCTGCTCCTGGGAGTTTATCCTACAGCCTTGAGTGACAATATGATGTAGTTTATCAATTTTTGAAGGTGCAATTTCTTGGAAATTGAAATGAGTTTTATAATCAATGCGGCTGTATCTTTTCTTTGTTAAAAACACATAAAATGGCACATAAAATAATAGGGTGTCTTATTATCAAAGCATCTTAGATTAGTTTATGTCAGTTTGTAGGAAGATCATTCATTATAACAGGAGTCAGGATAAAAAATGAAAGCGAAGCCTGAAACTGTGCAATATATATGTATATACATACATATATGTATATGTATGTGTATATATATATGTATATGTGATCACATCTAATCTCTAGTTTGGTGGAAGAAATGGCACCCCACTCCAGTATTCTTGCCTAGAGAATCCCATGGACAGAAGGGCCTGGCAGGCTACAGTCCATGGGGTCATAAGGAGTCAGACACGACTGAACGACTGAGCACAGCACAGCTGCCTCAAGGGAAGTGAGCTGGAGGACAGATCTGGAGGAAATCTCGCATCCTCTTCTGAATTTTACAGACATTGTAAAANTAAAAAACAGAAATGATTAAAGTATCATAAGTATGGATGAACTGAATTATCTTAAAGTTCAAAGGCTTCTGTAAGATAATAAATCTAGAAGTCATAAGAGAGAAGATAAAGATTTTTTTATCTGCCAACAAAACACCATAATCAAAATGGAAAATTCTTAAAATTTACAGCTCATACCACAAAGGACCAAATTCCTGAAAATAGAAAAAGCACTATAAAGCCAAATGAAAAGCCACAAATCAATGAGAAAATGAGCAAAGATTATAAAAAAGTTCTCAGAAAACAAAATAAAACAAAATCTCCAGCGTTAGCTCTTCAGTGAAATACGTCACCCCTTATTAAAAAAAAAAAAAAAAGACAAAAAGAAACTATACTTATATACCACTATTTGCTCTATTAGGTTGAAAAGTGATTTTTTTGCCTTTGTTTACAACACTGGATTTGAGGAAATGGTGCATTTCCATTTACTGGGTTGTTCAGTTGTAAATGGACAGGGAGTGCCTTGGTGGACACAATTAGGTTTTTAAAAGTTACAACTAAGCCTACACTTTAAACTTGCAGTTCTGCTCCTGGGAGTTTATCCTACAGCCTTGAGTGACAATATGATGTAGTTTATCAATTTTTGAAGGTGCAATTTCTTGGAAATTGAAATGAGTTTTATAATCAATGCGGCTGTATCTTTTCTTTGTTAAAAACACATAAAATGGCACATAAAATAATAGGGTGTCTTATTATCAAAGCATCTTAGATTAGTTTATGTCAGTTTGTAGGAAGATCATTCATTATAACAGGAGTCAGGATAAAAAATGAAAGCGAAGCCTGAAACTGTGCAATATATATGTATATACATACATATATGTATATGTATGTGTATATATATATGTATATGTGATCACATCTAATCTCTAGTTTGGTGGAAGAAATGGCACCCCACTCCAGTATTCTTGCCTAGAGAATCCCATGGACAGAAGGGCCTGGCAGGCTACAGTCCATGGGGTCATAAGGAGTCAGACACGACTGAACGACTGAGCACAGCACAGCTGCCTCAAGGGAAGTGAGCTGGAGGACAGATCTGGAGGAAATCTCGCATCCTCTTCTGAATTTTACAGACATTGTAAAATGAATCATCTAAAAGTTGTAAAAATATAGCATCTAAAAACAAATGTTATTAAAAGCAGAAAAAATCAATCATCCACACTGTAAACCTTGCTTTGTCTTGGCTTCACAACTGTGCTCACTTTCTTTTTTTAACTGACTAAATGCTGACACATTAGCCACTGAGCCTGGAGAATAAGAAGAAAAGAAAATTTGTGCCACAAAATTATTCTTTACTCTGAGTCTAGATGTGGCAGGAAATCCTCAAAAACAATCAAATGTCCTTTCTGTACTCTTGGTAATGTATGTAATATCATAAATTCCTTTAAAAAGGATGATTTGGGGTTTCTAGACTGACATTCCATAGAAATGAGTCTAGCTCTAATAAAGTTTTTAAAAATCCTTATTACTCTTCTGATCATAAAAGCAATACCTTCCAGGGAAAAAAGAATGGCAAGCTATAGAAATGCTGCTATAGAAAGTGGAAAAACCTTTTGGCAAGGGCAGGAGTCAGGGATATGGTCTGGTCCAGGAACACCTGTTGCAAGCAGTTTTTACATGTTGACGGGGGCATTGTGACCCAACTCATGTCAAACCATGACATCAAGAGGATGTCAAAGCATTCTCCAAGTCAAACAGCCACATGAAACTGTCTTGCTTCCTGTGCAGACAGCCTGCCATGATGGGTGCCACGTGGGAGGGCCAGGTCTCCTATCTGCTTTGCAAGTTCCTTGAAGCCATCTCTACATTCTCACCTCCCAGCCAGGAGCGTGGCACATGGTGGGGGGTGGTCAGTAAGTACCCACTGAAATCATGAAGAGGGGCACGGAACCGTGGAAACCCTACCAACCAGGAGCAAGACCAAACTCACGCTCCACTCCAGACTGCAGGTAGGGGTCTGAGCAGGTCACCCACGCCTGAGTCGTGGTCCATCATCCACACAGTGACTGTAACAACACTCATCTTGCTGTGGAAATTTAAAGAGATCTATGCACACTGGCTGCACAGTTCCAGGAGCAAAATCAGGGCACAGTGTATTTTTTTAACTATGGTGATTTCCACTGGGAAAGACTGAGCTGATTGGCAGAGTCGGGGGTGCGCCACCCTAGGGGACACTGGGAATGGCGATGACTGTGTCCTCAGGGTGTGGTACCCCAGGCCGGGCTCCACCCAGTTGAGGGGACACCCAGCGTTCAGCAAGTGAAGAGGAAACCTGCATTGTTGGAGTTTCATCCAGGAGGGCGCACCTGTACCTTGAATGCTGGAGAAAGAGCATACCTGCAGTGATTGCTGTGGCCACAAGCTCTGAGATGCTAATGTCATCTGAGCCCACAGCCAGCAGCCCTGGGGTCCTTCTCAGGCATTGCTTAGCCCCATAGCAGCTGTTTCACACCTTTGCCTGTCTCCCTAAGGCTGCTCCTGGTGGCTCACTTCGTAAAGATTCTGGCTGCAATGTAGGAGAACCAGGTTTTATCTCTGGGTCGGGAAGATCTCCTGGAGAAGGAAATGGCAACCCACTCCAGTATTCTTGCCTGGAAAATCTCATAAACAGAGGAGCCCGGTGGGCTACAGTTCATGGTGTCACAAAGAGTCAAACATGGCTGAAGCGACTTCACTTTCACTTTTCACTTGAAGCAGCTCCCCACTGTCTACCCTGGGTTCTAGGAGACAGCCTCACCTTCTATTTCACAAAGAAACCAGAGTTGCTTATGGAGATACAGTTCACATGCCATACAATTTGTCCTTGGAAGTATGCAGTTCAGTGGTTTTAGTATATTCACAGAGTTGGGCATGGGCAACCATCACCTCAGTCCATCATAAAACATTTTCATCTCCCTGAAAAGAAACCTTGGACCCATTAAGGTCCCACTCCCCATTTACCCCTTATCCACAGCCTAGGCCACCAAGAATCTATGTTAAGTATTTAAATATTTGCCTATTCTGGACACTTCATAATAGTGAGATCATATAATATGCAGGATTTGTGACTCTTTTCACTCGGCAGAATGCTTTCAAGATTCATCCATTTTGTACCGTGTGTCAGTATGTCTTTCCTTTTAAAGGCAGAATAATATTCCACAGTATGAATAAACCACACTTTATTTATTTAGTGATGGATATTTGCCTTGTTTTTACTTTTTTGGCTATTATGGGGGGAGGGGAACCTGCTAGAAATATTCTTGCACAGATTTTCACGTGGACATATATTTTTATTTGTCTTGGGTATGCACCTAGGAATGGAATTGCTGGGTCACATGATAACTGTGGGACTTCCCAGGTGGTGCTAGTGGTAAAGAACCCACCTGTCAATGCAGGAGATGTAAGAGACTCGGATTTGATCCCTGGGTTGGGAAGATCTCCTGGAGGAAGTCATGGTAACCCACTCCAATATTCTTGCCTGGAGAGTCTCATGGACAGAGGAGCCTGGAAGACTATAGTCCATAGGATTGCAAAGAGTGGACACCACTGAAGTCACTTAGCACTTAGTCACTAAGCATGCACATGGTAACTTCATTTAGGCACGTAAAGAGTTGACAGATTGTCTTCAAAGTGACTGCAGTTACATTCCCACCTGCAGTGAATGAGGGCTATAATTTTTCTACATCCTGACCAATACCTGTTACTGCCTGTCTTTTGGATTCTAGCCATCCTGATTGATTATCTCATGTGATTTTGATTTGCAGGGCAAATCTTCAAGTTTTTGAACCACCTCTTTCACTAGTGATTCCATGCAATCACATCAATATGAATTATGTGATTCTATATTATGCAAAATATAAATAAAAATATTTGCTGTTGTTGTTGTTCAGTTGCTAAGTCATGTCTGACTCTTTGTGACCCCATGGATTACAGCACGCCATGCTCCCCTGTCCTTCACTAACTCCTGGAGTTTGCTCAAATTCATATCTATTGATGCCATCCAACCATCTCATCCTCTGTCACCCCCTTCTTCCCCTGTCCTCAATCTTTCCCAGCATGAGGGTCTTTTCCAATGAATTGACTCTTCACATCAGGTGGCCAAAGTACTGGAGCTTCAGTTTCAGCATCAGTCCTTCCAATTAACATTCAGGACTGATTTCCTTTAGGATTGTGATGTATAATACATAACATGTAGTAAAAATATAACAAAATAGAAAAATAAGCAAACCCTAAATACTTACATTAAGAAACCTGTAAATCCATTAGGACACATTCATCTGGTGGGAGCAATTTAAAGGATGAGGTAAGTCTCTGGTACTGACATTAAAACATCTGACATCAGCTTTAAATCCTGTGCTGACAGCCCCAGTCTCTACCAGATCATTCTCCAAGGAGAGGGGTCCTTCCTCCTGAACCAAATCGATCTCTGCCTTAGTCCTGGACCCCATCTCCTCACACCTCCTGGACACTTCCATTCCGTAACCTGTACCCTCTTTCTTATCTGTATCAGCAACCATAGATCTCCCATTATGCAAGGGTTTCCTCCAGAAACGTTGATAGGATGGAAACTTGGAGGCAAATGGCTGGAAGGTGCTGCTACTCACTTACCAAGCTATGCTCCTTGCAGTGTGTTTCAGCATCTAAACGTTTCTATCTCCTGAGGCTGTGGTGAGGATGGCATAAGCTGATGTCTCTGAAGCAAATAGAGCCACGCCCAGCACATAGTAAAGGCTTGTGTCTGCTCTCTTAGTTACTATTGTCAACATTACATTCACAATTTAGATAAAAAAATGAAAGTGACAGTGTTAGTCATTGAGTCGTGTCTGACTCTTTTAGACCCCATGAACTGTAACCCACCAGGCTCCTCTATCCATGCAATTTTCCAGGTAGGAATACTGGAATGGATTGTCATTGCCTTCTCCAGGGGATCTTCCTGACCTACGGATCAAACCCAGGTCTCCTGCATTGCAGGCCAATTCTTTACCCACTGAGGCACCAGGGATTAAAAAAAAATATGTGCAAATGATTAAAAACAACTTCAGATAAAAACATTATACAGGAGGATGTAAGTTTCTCCCCAATCACCTTTTCACAGCCTTACTCCAGAGGCAAGCATCATTACCAGCTATAGGCTCATCCTCNCCTCAATCTTTCCCAGCATGAGGGTCTTTTCCAATGAATTGACTCTTCACATCAGGTGGCCAAAGTACTGGAGCTTCAGTTTCAGCATCAGTCCTTCCAATTAACATTCAGGACTGATTTCCTTTAGGATTGTGATGTATAATACATAACATGTAGTAAAAATATAACAAAATAGAAAAATAAGCAAACCCTAAATACTTACATTAAGAAACCTGTAAATCCATTAGGACACATTCATCTGGTGGGAGCAATTTAAAGGATGAGGTAAGTCTCTGGTACTGACATTAAAACATCTGACATCAGCTTTAAATCCTGTGCTGACAGCCCCAGTCTCTACCAGATCATTCTCCAAGGAGAGGGGTCCTTCCTCCTGAACCAAATCGATCTCTGCCTTAGTCCTGGACCCCATCTCCTCACACCTTCTGGACACTTCCATTCCGTAACCTGTACCCTCTTTCTTATCTGTATCAGCAACCATAGATCTCCCATTATGCAAGGGTTTCCTCCAGAAACGTTGATAGGATGGAAACTTGGAGGCAAATGGCTGGAAGGTGCTGCTACTCACTTACCAAGCTATGCTCCTTGCAGTGTGTTTCAGCATCTAAACGTTTCTATCTCCTGAGGCTGTGGTGAGGATGGCATAAGCTGATGTCTCTGAAGCAAATAGAGGCACGCCCAGCACATAGTAAAGGCTTGTGTCTGCTCTCTTAGTTACTATTGTCAACATTACATTCACAATTTAGATAAAAAAATGAAAGTGACAGTGTTAGTCATTGAGTCGTGTCTGACTCTTTTAGACCCCATGAACTGTAACCCACCAGGCTCCTCTATCCATGCAATTTTCCAGGTAGGAATACTGGAATGGATTGTCATTGCCTTCTCCAGGGGATCTTCCTGACCTACGGATCAAACCCAGGTCTCCTGCATTGCAGGCCAATTCTTTACCCACTGAGGCACCAGGGATTAAAAAAAAAATATGTGCAAATGATTAAAAACAACTTCAGATAAAAACATTATACAGGAGGATGTAAGTTTCTCCCCAATCACCTTTTCACAGCCTTACTCCAGAGGCAAGCATCATTACCAGCTATAGGCTCATCCTCACAGAAATGGAATTTATCTGTGCTTTTACACACACACAAAAAAAAGAAAAAAATTGTGGGAAAGAAAATTCTACACAGAAGAGCCTCCTGAACATGGTAGTCTTGATTTTTTTTCCACATTATATTTATTTTGGAGATGTTTCAATGTCAGTATCAAAGACTTACCTCATCCTTTTCAACTGCTGGCACTAAATGAATGTGTCACCTAATTCACCTGTTTCCTGAATAAGATATCTAGAGTTTGTTTGTTTCTTATTTTTCTTACCAGCTTTCTATAAAAAAATCTTACAAGGCCTTACAAGGAATTTACGTATGTGATGAATGACTAGAAGAGGAAATTTCCAAGTCAAAGGAAAGCTATACTTCTATTTTATAAGTAAATATTATAAATATCTAACAGTAATATATTATTAGTAATATTATTGATATATAGTAAACATAATTAAATGCAGTTAAAATTTGTCATCAATATTACCAAATTTGCTTCAGAAGATGTGCCAAGCAATAATTCCCAGAGAAAAGAGAGCCTGTGTCTTTCCTCCTATTTTCCCCCAAGTGGTATGCTTTTGTTGTTCTTTTTCTGTTGCTAAGTCATGTCCAGCTCTTTGCGACCCCATGGATTGCAGCACACCAATCTTCCACATCCGTCACCATCTCCTGGAGTTTGCTCAAACACATGTCCATCGAGTCTGTGATGACCTCCAACTATCTCATCCTCTTTTGCCCTCCTTTTACTCTTGCCCTCAACCTTACCCTGCATCAGGGTCTTTTCCAATGAATCAGCTCTTCACATCAGGTGACCAAAGGATTGGAACTTCAGCTTCAGCCTCAGTTCATTAGAAGAACTGAATATTCAGGGTTGACTTCCCTTTTCATTGACTGGTTTGATCTCCGTGCTGTTCAAGGGACCTCAAGAGTCTTCTCTAGAACCACAGTTGGAAGATCCATGTCAATTTGGTTGATGAACAGAATTTCGGTATAGTTTCAATTTGCAACTTTCTTAAATTAAGTGAGAAGAAATACATTTCCTCATGTTCAGAAGTTTATATTTGTGTTGGAAGGAAAGGTGGAAACTCTCTGTATATATCCCTTATGCAGTGTCTATTTTATGGTAAGCATTTTTTCATTGGTTTCATTGGTTTGTTAGAATAAGTAACACTTTGATCATGATAAAAATTGAAAAATTTTTTTTTCAAGATTGCCATTTGATTTTTGAATTTGTTTGCTAAGTGTTTCCCAATTCAAGGCTTTATGTAGTCAAATTTACCAAACTAGATCATGTGTAATACTTATAGAGAAGTTCCTCATTTTCATTTCCTTTTACTGTTTTCATTGTTTCTATTTTGTATGTTTATAGTTAAGCTATTTAAAATTTTCTTTCTATAAATTATTTTTCTGAAAACTATATAGTTATTTCCATAGTCCTTACTTATTAATTAACATTTTCCTCTCTGACTTAACACATCATCTTTAAATTCTTATATCTAATTTGGTGTGAGTATGTACCAAGAACTTCCAGAAGTTCAAGCTGGATTTAGAAAAGGCAGAGGAACCAGAGATCAAACTGCCAACATCTGTTGGATCATAGAAAAAGCAAGAGAATTCCAGAAAAACATCTACTTCTGCTTCATTGACTATGTTTTGACTGTGTGGATCACAACAAACTGTGGAAAACTTCTTCAAGAGATGGGAATACCAGATTACCTGACTTGCCTCCTGAGAAACCTGTATGCAGCTCAAGAAGCAACAGTGAGAAATGGACATGGAACAAAAGACTGGTTCCAAATTAGGGAAGGGGTACATCAAGGCTGTATATTACCACCCTGCTTATTTAACTTATATGCAGACTACATCATGCAAAATGCCAGGTTGGATGAAGCACAAGCTGGAATCAAGGTTGCCGGGAGAAATATCAATAATCTCAGGTACGCAGATGACACCACCCTTATGGCAGAAAGCCAAGAGGAACTGAAGAGTTTCTGTATAAAAGTGAAAGAGGAGAGTGAAAAAGCTGCCATAAAACTCAACATTCAAAAAACTAAGATCATGGCATCCAGTCCCATCACTTCATAGCAAGTAGATGGGGAAACAATGGAAACAGTAACAGATTTTATTTTCTTGGGTTCCAAAATCACTGCAGATGGTGACTGCAGCCATGAAATAAAAAGACGTTCGCTCTTTGGAAGAAAAGCAATGACAAACCTAGACAGCATGTTAAAAAGCAGAGACATTACTTTACTGACAAATGTGCATATAGTCAAAGCTATGGTTTTTCCAGTAGCCATGTATGGATATGCGAGTTGGACCATAAAGAAGGCTGAGCACTGAATAACTAATGCTTTTGAGCTGTGGTGTTGGAGAAGACTCTTGAAAGTCCCTTGAACTGAAAGGAGGTCAAACAGGTCAATCTTAAAGGAAATCAATCTTGAATATTAATTGGAAGGGCTGATGCTGAAGCTTAAGGTCTAATACTTCAGCCACCTGATGTGTAGAAGTGGACTCAATGGAAAAGACTCTGATGATGGGAAAGATTGAAGGCAGGAGGAGAAGCGGATGGCAGAGGACAAGATGGTTGGATGATATCACCAACTCAATGGATATGAGTTTGAGCAAACTCTGGGAGATGCTGAAAGACAGGGAGGCCTGGCGTACTGCAGTGCATGGGGTTGCAAAGAGTCGGACGTGACTGAGCCACTGAACATGAGGTTCTTTGTGCTTCCAAGGTTTCTCAGTGGTAAAGAGTCTGCCTGCCAGTGCAGGAGACGGCAGGAGACGGGTTCAATCCCTGGGTCAAAAAGATCCCCTGGAAGAGGAAATGGCAACTCAGTCCAGTATTCTTGGCCTGGGAAATCCCATAGAGGAGCCTGGTGGGCTACAGTTCAAAGGGTGGCAGATAGTCGGACAGGACTGAACGTGCGAGCATGCACGAGGTTCTTTTCCAATTATCTATCTTTTTAAATATGAGCATCACATTGATTTAATATTGCAATTTTATTTGAAAGTTCTTTTTCAGAAAGTTTGTTTATTCCTCCCTTCTAAAAATTGCTACTAAGTTTTTTTTTTTTTCTGATGATAATAAATGTATAGATTAACTAAGGGAGAATAGACAACTCTATAAAGCTGAGTTCTGTCTCAGCACAGAGTATATTTTTCTATTGTCTGTCTTGTTCTTTCACAGTGTTTTAGCATTTTCTTGATCATGATGATCACCATTTCTTGGTAAGCTTATCCCCAGTTATGTAATGTTAATGTCATAAATGGTCTTTTTCTTCCACTGTAACCTCTCTATGCTATTTATAAGATAGCAATTGACACTTGAATAGTAACAGCTCTATTCTGACATTTTCTGGATTCTCTTATTTTATTTATTGCTTTTCAACTGTTTCCTCTTGGCTTTCCCATCATTTCCATAGTAAAAGTGTCACTTGATCCATCCTTATCTCTTCCTCCCTTCTAATTTCATTGACAATTAGCTCCAGATTAAAATAAATGAGTGGTAATATATGCAGCTCAGGAAGCAACACTTAGAACTAGACATGGAACAACAGACTGGTTCCAAAT
>SJYW01048774.1:0-11228 GCA_006410735.1 Raphicerus campestris
GTATGAAAGCAAATTAAAATTTCTATATATAGTCTAAGAACTCCTAAAATGTATCACCTATGTATCTCCTTTGCAAATTTATGTGAGAAATCACCTAAGGCAAGTACAATTGTACCGTAATTAAGATCTCAAGCTAGGAGACTATCTCATATATAGGAAAAGTGGTATGCGGAGAAACAACTAAATGTATCATAAAATCTAAATGTTTCCCTTAAATAATCCAAACATACCATAGTCAGAAATATAAAAGGACTAAAATCTTTGACTTGCAAACTGAGACTTAAATTGGATGAAGTTACAAAATAGAAGATGGTTGGTTTTCAGGACATATGCTTTGATGGTTAATTTTATGTGTCAACTTGACTGGGCTAAGAGACCCCCAGATAAGTGACAAAACACTTCTGGGTATGTCTGTGAGTGTGTTGCCCAAATAGTTTAAGATCTTAATCAGTAGACTGAATAAAGCAGTTAGCTCTCTCCAAGATGGAAAGACATCATCCAATGTGTTGAAGGTCTGAATAAATCAAAGAGGTGGAGGAAGGGAAAATTCTGTCTCTTCTTAAGCTGAGACCCACATTCTCCTGACTTCAGACATCAGAGATCCTGGTTCTCAGGCCTTCAGACTCCAGAACTTAACACCAATGACCTTCAATTCTTAGGCATTAGATTGGGAGTTACACCTTCAGTTCCCCTGGTTCTCAGGTCTTGAATTTGAACTGAATTATACCACGAGCCTTCCTGGTTCTCCATCTTGCAGTTGGAAGACGGTGGTACTTCTACTGATATCTGCAACCATGTGATCTAATTCCTATAAGATATGTCCTGTTATATATCTCTACATATATCCTATTGGTTCTGTTTCTCTGGAGAATAATGACTAGTATATATACTTAAAATGTAATGATGAAATCAGTTTCAGTGTAAAGGGATTAAAAAAACCTGGAAAATAATAGCTGTATACTGATATTAGGGCTTCCTAGGTAGCACAAGTGGTAAAGAATCCCCTGCTGATGCAGGAGACTTGAGAGATGTGAGTTTGATCCCTGGATCAGGAAGATCCCCTTGAGGAGAGCATGGCAACCCACTCCAGCTTTCTTGCCTGGAAAATTCCATGGCTGGAGGAGCCTGGCAGGCTATAGTGCTTAGGGTTATAAAGATCCAGACATGACAGTAGTAACTTAGCATGCACATGCATGCATACTAATGCATGATATCAATACTTATAGAGAAAATATAATTCATATAGATAAAGAGGATTACTATTGTTGTTCAGTTGCTCAGTCATATCTAACTTTTTGCAACCCCATGGACTGCAGCACGCCAGGCTTCCCTGTCCTCCACCAACCCTTGGAGCTTGCTCAAACCCATGTCCATTGAGTTGGTGATGACATCCAACCTTCTCATCCTCTGTTCTTCCCTTCTTCTCTTGCCTTCAATCTTTCCCAGCATCAAGGTCTTTTCCAATGAGTCGACTTCACATCAGGTAGCTGAAGTATTGGAGCTTCAGCTTCAGCATCAGTCATTCCAATGAATATTCATAGTTGATTTCCTTTAGGACTGACAGTTTTGATCTCCAGGATTACTACACAGCATTTTAAACTTTAGCCATTTTGGTTGGCATGTGGTGATATCTCACTGGGTCTTAATTTATATTTATGTGACAACTACAAATGTCACTTAGTGAAATGTACTGGGAAAAGGAACACATTTAGCCATGATATAATTGTCTTTCACAGTACAAAAATCAATCCAAGGCAATGCATAAGTGTCTACATGAGACTTTAAGAGAGTGAACTGTTATACTGTAATCCAAAATGCTATATTACAGAAGGAAAAGTTTGATGGGGACCTAACACCTCAAAGAAAGATTTCTGGAGGTGGAGTTTGAATTGGACTTTTAAGATTATTAATGTTTGGGGCTCAGAAATTAAGAAATAAAGCAAGAGGAGAAGACAATTAGTGATGCTAAGGAATAGGACTGTTGTAAGAATGGCTTGTTTTTAAGCAGTCTTGCTACTCTCTTAGGTCCCTGGTGATTGGAAAAGTTCCTCTGTGAGATCTGCATGGTGAATGAGAATTAGGAACATGTTAATATACTTCTCTGATGACAGAATTAAATGAGTCATAGAGTCTGAGTTCAGCATCCTTCTCAGAGTATGTTGTATCTAGAAATCCTTCACTTTCCTGCAGGACTGAATTTTTATAATAGGAATATTTTGTTCAATAGAGTTAGGTCTGAAGAGTAAATTGAAAAGGACATTTTTTCCTAGGGTTGTACAGGTATACAGATTATTCATTTCTTTTTCTCTAAGCCTGAAACCATCATGGTCTATATTGCAATTCATATATTGATTTTAAAATATGCATATTATTACACTATTTTAAGTTGTTATACCTAAATTTTAGAGTCACAAACACTATACGTAAGTTAAGGAAAATACTTAAAATTACCTAGGAAAATGTTTTTTTACTGCCTCTTCCTTAGTTAGATCTATAAATATTTCCAACTTTTAAATAAACATCACTGTTGCTTCTTAGAGAAAAGAACTTCACTTGATTGAAATGCAATGTTGTTTTTCACAATTAAGATGTGTGACAAGAAAGTAAATGAGTTCATTAAAGTCACATTGTCTTGGGCTTCATTTCTTCATTGGTCATTACTGGGTTTTGATAATTTGTATTGAAGTGTCAGTATTTTATTTGTCATCCTTGAAATATGACATTCTAGCACAATGCCCCATTACATTTTAGTAGTAGCCTCAGGTTAGATAAAGCACTAGTATAAAATTTAGTGAACTGAATGTTCAAGTACTATGGCCAGCACAACTAGTCACAAGGAGCGCATTTTTTCACTCTTTAGCAGTTGGCAAAGAGGCAACATGAGATTTAGCTAGCAAAGATTCTGGTAAAAGCAATAATGGCTTCACTAACCCTGTATCTGTCAGATATTTATCCCCATAAGCCTCTGTTTTGATGGTTCTCTAAAATATTTATATTACAGAGAGCTCTTTTACCTTTACTACCCCATAGCTTTATTTTCTTGTATCATCTAATTTTATGCTTTCATATATTTTGGTTGATAATTTCATTATCTCACTAGTCATGACCTGAGACCAGATCCCGATATACTTGCCAGCTAGCTGTCTTCACCATCAGTCAGTTCAGTTCAGTTCAGTCACTCAGTCATGTCTGACTCTTTGCGACCCCATGAATTGCAGCACACCAGGCCTCCCTGTCCATCACCAACTCCCAGAGTTCACTCAAACTCACGTCCATCGAGTCGGTGATGCCATCCAGCCATCTCATCTTCTGTTGTCCCCTTTTCCTCCTGCTCCCAATCCCTCCCAGCATCAGAGTCTTTTCCAATGAGTCAGCTCTTCGCATGAAGTGGCCAGAGTACTGGAGTTTCAGCTTTAGCATCATTCCTTCCAAAGAACACCCAGGGCTGATCTCCTTCAGAATGGACTGGTTGGATCTNAGTATTTTATTTGTCATCCTTGAAATATGACATTCTAGCACAATGCCCCATTACATTTTAGTAGTAGCCTCAGGTTAGATAAAGCACTAGTATAAAATTTAGTGAACTGAATGTTCAAGTACTATGGCCAGCACAACTAGTCACAAGGAGCGCATTTTTTCACTCTTTAGCAGTTGGCAAAGAGGCAACATGAGATTTAGCTAGCAAAGATTCTGGTAAAAGCAATAATGGCTTCACTAACCCTGTATCTGTCAGATATTTATCCCCATAAGCCTCTGTTTTGATGGTTCTCTAAAATATTTATATTACAGAGAGCTCTTTTACCTTTACTACCCCATAGCTTTATTTTCTTGTATCATCTAATTTTATGCTTTCATATATTTTGGTTGATAATTTCATTATCTCACTAGTCATGACCTGAGACCAGATCCCGATATACTTGCCAGCTAGCTGTCTTCACCATCAGTCAGTTCAGTTCAGTTGAGTCACTCAGTCATGTCCGACTCTTTGCGACCCCATGAATCACAGCACACCAGGCCTCCCTGTCCATCACCAACTCCCAGAGTTCACTCAAACTCACGTCCATAGAGTCGGTGATGCCATCCAGCCATCTCATCTTCTGTTGTCCCCTTTTCCTCCTGCTCCCAATCCCTCCCAGCATCAGAGTCTTTTCCAATGAGTCAACTCTTCGCATGAAGTGGCCAGAGTACTGGAGTTTCAGCTTTAGCATCATTCCTTCCAAAGAACACCCAGGGCTGATCTCCTTCAGAATGGACTGGTTGGATCTTGCAGTCCAAGGGACTCTCAAGAGTCTTCTCCAACACCACAGTTTAAAAGCATCAATTCTTCGGCACTCAGCTTTCTTCAGAGTCCAACTCTCACATCCATACATGACCACTGGAAAAACCATAGCCTTGACTAGACAGACCTTTGTTGGCAAAGTAATGTCTCTGCTTTTCAATACGCTCTCTAGGTTGGTCATAAAATGTATCAAAATCAGTACTCAGAATTGATACACCTTTCCCTGCAGTGCTCTCAAATCTGTTTTCCCACCTCCTATATTTCTGTGTTGAGTATCAGTATCTCCATTTGTATGATCTCTCAAAAAATACATCTGGGCATGGTTATTAACTTCTTTATTCTTCTCAGACTCTTTTCCTGCCCAACACATCCTCTTGTTTCATCAGTACTATTCACTTCTCCTTTAAAATACGCCTTTTAGAAGTACTTTTCACTAATGAGGAGTTGGAAAAGCACATTGGGAACTCTGAGGAGGGCAAATATATTAGAAATTTAGGGACAGGGAGAGGATAGGAATTGATACCATCTATATGAAAAATTTTCAGATGATAGCCCTAATTGTGTATAAAAATGAAATAAATTACATGAATAAGACAAAATAGAAGAAAATGATAAATAATATGTTATTACAAACCTTTATTCTGATGATAGAGACTGTTTTATGGACAAAAATACTGAAAATCATATCAATCACACTGTATCATGGATAATTCTTAGAAAAGTAAGGACTGCAGATTGTTGCCAAAACCCTATTCCTGGAGTCTGGGGTAGGGTAGGCATTAAATATTAGTGACAGTATATTCTGAGTCACAGACTAAAACAAATATGTCTCTCAATACCTCAAGTTTTTTTAAAAACAGAGTGGGTTAGAGATGAACTATTTTTAAATAACCATTTTTCCAAATTTTTCACAACATATTTTCATTGGTGCACTTTTTATTTTTGAAGGGAAGTAGGAAAAAGGAGAAAAATTTCCTGATTATTTGACAAAGTTAGTGAATATTGATAGGCACACTGTAAAACAGAGCACAAAAACCTCATATAAGCTTTGAATTTATGCAAGAATCATNTTTCATTGGTGCACTTTTTATTTTTGAAGGGAAGTAGGAAAAAGGAGAAAAATTTCCTGATTATTTGACAAAGTTAGTGAATATTGATAGGCACACTGTAAAACAGAGCACAAAAACCTCATATAAGCTTTGAATTTATGCAAGAATCATACACATAATTCTTGTAAGTGAAATTAAACATTACATGAAAAGTAACTCAACCAAGAAGAGGATCAAAAGGATCCTTTACTATTAAGAAATTTATTAGCATAATATAATGCATCAGTTATTCCAATGAGAAATATGATAATATAGTTGATGTCATTAGAGTTATTACATTTTGAAATAGTTTCAAACTCAAGCTAATCAAAAGAAAATGCCTATTTTATATTAATGCCTATATATATTAACCTTCAAAAACAGGGTATTGGAAATATCAAGTATTATTAAGTAGCTGGATATGAACTTGGGCAAACTCCAGGAGATGGTGAGGGACAAGGAGGCCTGGTGTGCTGCAGTCCATGAGGCCGCAAGGAGTCAGACACAACTCAGCAACTGAAAGCAACAAGAGCTGGAGAGAATGCCCCTCGCAGCTTGCATTAGCTTGCTTAGGTGATGGGCTGAGATACAGAGTTTTAAAATGAGCCCAAGATCAAAGAGTTAAAAGTCCCTGTATTTTTGAGGTGTTGTTTATGCCACTGGTAAAAATTTTGGAAGATCTGAGTATCCTGTGGCTTGACTGGTGCTACGCTTCCAGTGCAGCCTGAGATGAAGAGCTCGGATTCTATACACGCCTGGCAGGGACCGTGTTTCATTTGAAAGTAAACCTTTACCAAATCAAGAAGTTAGATATAAACCAAAAGCTAGAAAGTGAATTTCAGAAAGTGAAACATAGAATCAAATAACATAAAAGCATAAATGAAAAAATGTTGATTACCAACAAAAAACCCTTGATTTTTCCTCTAGTAAAATAGACAAATACCATTGTTACATTTTTTTTTATGAAAAAAAGGGACAGTTAGTATGTAAAAATATAACAAGAAGGAGTAGATAGTTCTGCCTCAAGCCATGATGAAACAAGATGTTCCTAGACTCTTCTTTGTGAACTGTTTAAAAAGATGAGTAAAACACGTGTTTATAAAGTGCTTGAGTATGTCCGTGAGGATGGTGAAGTAAGAAACTTCAAAAATCCTCCTCTGATACAGACTGTGGTCCACCCCCACACCCACAATTCATGGGTTCACACCCTAGCCTAATTTACTTGGAGATAGGACCTTTACAGAAATAATTAAGGTTAAATGAGGTCATAAAGATAGGGCCATGACCCAAAAGGATTAGTGTCTTTGTAAGAAGGAACATGAGAACTGGTGCACTCTTTCTCTCTCCACTTGTACACAAAGAGGTCATGTGAGCACATAGCAAGGGGGTGGTCACCTGCAAGTCAGGGAGAGAGGTCTCACCAGATGTGAGACTGGCTCCCTGATCTTGGACTTCAAGTCCCTAGCACTAGGAGAAAATACACATCTGTTGTTTCAGCCACCCAGTTTATGGTATTGTGGTATGGCTGCCTGAGCAAGTTGATTGATGATTTTCCTTTATGANACAGTCTCCTAGATCCATCTCTTTGCAGTCAACAGCAGCCTTTGACCTGGGCTTGTTCCACAATCACTAAACAGCTCCCAGCTGCTGGGCCTTCTAGGGAACCTGCATCATTGTCCAGAGTATGTATGGCTGTGGCAAGGACTGTCTGATTCTTATTCCATTTAGGCTGCCACAGATCAGCTGTTTCACTCTCAGCCTTAAATATATCTCCTCTGACTCAGACACTTGCCCCAGTGTGGGGATCAGATAGACCCCTGCTTCAGTTCCTCCACCCACCAAGGGCAGGTGCAGTCCTACTAACACTCCTGTTTTTCCGTCTAGTTCCTTTGTTCTACCGAGTTTTGCGTGGTTCCATATATTCTTTTCTGCTGGTCAGGTACTCCTGTCTGCTCTCAGCTGGTGTCGTGCACTTGGAGAGATGTACTCCACATCCACCTATGCCTCTGCCATCTTGTTCTCCTTGAACGTTGTATTTCAAGCCAGCTTTTTCACTCTCCTCTTTCATCTTCATCAATAGACTATTTAGTTCTTCTTCACTTTCTTCCATAAGGGTGATGTCATCTGCATACCTGAGATTATTGATATTTCTCCTGACATCTTGATTCCAGCTTGTGATTCACCCAGCCTGGCGTTTCACATGATGTACTCTGCATAGAAGTTAGATAAGCAGGATGACAAAATACAGCCTTGCTGTTCTCCTTTCCCAATTTTAAACCAGTCCATTGTTCCATGTCTGGTTCTAACTGTTGCTTCTTGACCAGCAAACATGCTTCTTAGGAGGCAGGTAGGGTGGTCTATTTCCATCTCTTAAGAATTTTCTACAGTTCATTGTGATACACATAGTAAAAGGCTTTAGCATAGTCAGTGAAGCAGAAATATGTATTATTATTTCTGATCTTGTTGAAGAGGGACCCCCCAGGTGGCTCAGTGTTAAAGAATCTGTCTGCCGATGCAGGAGATTCAGAAGACATGGGTTGATCTCTGAGTCAGGAAGATCCCCTGGAGGAGGAAAGGGCAACCTACTCCAGTATTCTTGCCTGGAGAATCCCATAGACAGAATACTTTGGCCAGATAATACAGAGCTGACTCCTTTGAAATGACCCTGATGCTAGGAAGGATTGAAGGCCAAAGGAGAAGGGGGTGGCAGAGGCTGAGATGGTTAGATAGCATCGTTGACTCAATGGGCATGAATTTGAGCAAACTCCAAGAGATAGTGAAGGACAAGAGTCTGGTGCGCTGCAGTCCATGGAGTCACAAAGAGTCAGACATGACTGAGCAACTGAACGACAACTAGTTGAAGAAAATATATTGCATAAGCTAGAGCCCTTCATCAGAGTTGACATACACATTTGACTTAGCACTCAGAGAAGTCAAAGGAGGACTCATGGGAAAGTAGAGCAGTTTCAGATCTAGCTTCTGCATCATGCCAATGAAAGGAATCAGCAGATCAGCAGCAACATGTATAATACAAGCTGCAAAATGGCTGCTGCTTCCTTTTCACTCTCCATCCCCCAAGAATTTTCCTTATGGCCTACCCTAACTGGAGACACAAAAGAAAGGACTTTCTGAAAAGTGTAGTCAAGTGGACACACATTTAATGATACCATCACAATGTTCCTAAATCAATATTTATTTTTATATATGAGAAAGGACAGAATCATCTGAACATAAACCAGTGGGAGAAATGGACAGTGGAAACAGACCTAATAGACCAAAGCTGACTGAGATGGTGAAATTAGCTGATAAGTTTAAAATAACTTTAATTGATTTGTCCTGGCATGTTGAGGAAAAGATATTTAATAGATAGCATTACCATAGAAGTGGAGTCTATAGTAGGAAAACATTTGGGCTTCTCACAAAGAGAACTATAACTTCTGAAATAAAAACTCATTAAAAAGAGTTTAGCAGCTTATTCCGCCGAAATAACATGGGATTAGTGAATTGGGAGACTATTTAATTGTAAATATCCAAACTGAAGAACAGAGAGGAAAAAGAAANTGTTGAGGAAAAGATATTTAATAGATAGCATTACCATAGAAGTGGAGTCTATAGTAGGAAAACATTTGGGCTTCTCATAAAGAGAACTATAACTTCTGAAATAAAAACTCATTAAAAAGAGTTTAGCAGCTTATTCTGCCGAAATAACATGGGATTAGTGAATTGGGAGACTATTTAATTGTAAATATCCAAACTGAAGAACAGAGAGGAAAAAGAAAATAAAATAAAGACAAAAGCATAGGGAGATGCGATACACAGTGAAGGATCTAACAGGCATATAACTAGAGACCCAAAAGCAGAAGACATATTTTCACGTTATCATTTTTTTTGGAATGTTGTTTTTAAACCCATGTATTAATGGAGGTACATTAACCTCAAGCAGTATCAATATAAATTAAAACATATCATATCAAACACATTGTAGTCAAGCTATGAAAACCAAATTGAAGCAAATCTGTTTAAAGCAATCTGAGAATAAAAGACATACTGTCTTCAAAGAAGCAACAATAAGACAAATAGTTGACTTTTCAACGGGTGATACAAAAGGCAGAAAATAATGGAATAATCTACTTGACACATTGGAAGGAAATAAGTTTCAACCAGGATTTTGTTCCAGATGACACTATCCCTTAAAAATGTAGGTTACATAAAGGTGACTCCATAGAGGCCTTGGAGAATTATTCTACTTTTTTAAGGAGAAATTTACAGCAATCAAATCTCTTGGTTCTTAAATCAAATTAAACAAGATTATATGTCTATTTTTGTTGTTGTTTAGTCACTCAGTCATGTCCAACTCTTTGCAACTACATGGACCATAGCTCACCAGGTTCCTCTGTCCATGGGATTTCCCAGGTAAGAAACTGGAGTGGGTCGCCATTTCCTTCTCCAGGGGATCTTCCTGACCCAGGGATCAAATCTGAGTCTCCTGCTTTGGCAGGTGAATTCTTTACCACTGAGCCACCAGGAAAGCATTATATCCTGGCATAAAAACCATAGTCAGTGCCTGTATTTCTGTAAGTCAGTGTCTTAACTTGAAGGTTTCGAGTTTTTCAGAAAGGTTATTACCCGGATGAGCTTCTCAGGTAGCACTGGTGGTAAAGAACTCACCTGCCAATGCAGGAGAGGTTAGACACAGGTTCCCACTCCAGTATTTTGCCTGGAGAATCCCATGGACAGAGGACCCTGGTGGGCTGCAGTCTGTAGGGTCACACAGTGTTGGACATGACTGAAGTGATTGCCATGTGGGTTACCCACTGAATGGAAATTTTTTCCAAGTTTCTTCTCGATTATTACTTGAACTTGTTTCTACCCCATGGCCTTTGTTACTTCAGTTATTATGAAGCCAATCCTGAAATAAACTTATATACTAAAATTTTCCTTGTGTCCCTTATTAGAGTAAGTATTCTGGCTTCACTTGAAAACTTTATCCCTCTTACATTTAATTTAATGTACAAAATCATTCTTTTAGATCAGTGTACAGAAGATGTGTTATCTGTTTGTTTAATTTTTATTACAGACTCTCATGCTAAGAGCCTTCTGTTGCATTTCCTTGACTGATGTCCCAGATATGTTTAACTGCTGATAGATATGACAGTTAATTCTCATAATTATAGATTTATTTCTACTTTCAGAGTTATTTTCATTTTCCCATGTAGATTATTTACTTTATTTCAGTCATTACCCTAATTTGTTACCTTCTGTCTTCTGATTACTTTTCTGTCCATTTTAACTTTATCATAGTTTGTACAAGAGCTACAAATGAAATGCAAATTTGAGTGTATATTTTATTTGCTCTCCACCTGGCAATTATTTGACTTTATATAAAATTGCAAGGGAAAAGTTAAATTGTGAGGGCATAGCTGCTTTTCTTGGAGATCTTAGCCTACTGATCCTCCATAGTCTATCCATTGTCCCAGATGAAGCATTCGGTGCTTGCTTAATCCCTTAATTTTGTAGGAAACCTGTTGAGGAAATAAAATGTACTCAAGCTATTGTTAATTCACATTTTACTAAAAGCATTTAGTTGAAATAAAAACATGTTTGAGAACATATTGATCCCTTCCAAGATGCCAAAGTCATCTTTGGAAAAGCCATGAGGAAACAACTTTTATTCAGAAACCATTAACTTGACTTCTCTGGCTTAAGTCAATGAGAGGAAAATCTCTGCTGGGAGGATGTGTGTAAGAAATAAAGGTATTGTAGAAAGGAGTCTGATTTAATTTGCACAGTATTTCTTTGCAACTGAAGTAAATGGATACCCCAGTGAAACTATAATCAATAATATATATTCACACACATAC
>SJYW01048774.1:15370-36709 GCA_006410735.1 Raphicerus campestris
GATACACAGTGAAGGATCTAACAGGCATATAACTAGAGACCCAAAAGCAGAAGACATATTTTCACGTTATCATTTTTTTTGGAATGTTGTTTTTAAACCCATGTATTAATGGAGGTACATTAACCTCAAGCAGTATCAATATAAATTAAAACATATCATATCAAACACATTGTAGTCAAGCTATGAAAACCAAATTGAAGCAAATCTGTTTAAAGCAATCTGAGAATAAAAGACATACTGTCTTCAGAGAAGCAACAATAAGACAAATAGTTGACTTTTCAACGGGTGATACAAAAGGCAGAAAATAATGGAATAATCTACTTGACACATTGGAAGGAAATAAGTTTCAACCAGGATTTTGTTCCAGATGACACTATCCCTTAAAAATGTAGGTTACATAAAGGTGACTCCATAGAGGCCTTGGAGAATTATTCTACTTTTTTAAGGAGAAATTTACAGCAATCAAATCTCTTGGTTCTTAAATCAAATTAAACAAGATTATATGTCTATTTTTTTTGTTGTTTAGTCACTCAGTCATGTCCAACTCTTTGCAACTACATGGACCATAGCTCACCAGGTTCCTCTGTCCATGGGATTTCCCAGGTAAGAAACTGGAGTGGGTCGCCATTTCCTTCTCCAGGGGATCTTCCTGACCCAGGGATCAAATCTGAGTCTCCTGCTTTGGCAGGTGAATTCTTTACCACTGAGCCACCAGGAAAGCATTATATCCTGGCATAAAAACCATAGTCAGTGCCTGTATTTCTGTAAGTCAGTGTCTTAACTTGAAGGTTTCGAGTTTTTCAGAAAGGTTATTACCCGGATGAGCTTCTCAGGTAGCACTGGTGGTAAAGAACTCACCTGCCAATGCAGGAGAGGTTAGACACAGGTTCCCACTCCAGTATTTTGCCTGGAGAATCCCATGGACAGAGGACCCTGGTGGGCTGCAGTCTGTAGGGTCACACAGTGTTGGACATGACTGAAGTGATTGCCATGTGGGTTACCCACTGAATGGAAATTTTTTCCAAGTTTCTTCTCGATTATTACTTGAACTTGTTTCTACCCCATGGCCTTTGTTACTTCAGTTATTATGAAGCCAATCCTGAAATAAACTTATATACTAAAATTTTCCTTGTGTCCCTTATTAGAGTAAGTATTCTGGCTTCACTTGAAAACTTTATCCCTCTTACATTTAATTTAATGTACAAAATCATTCTTTTAGATCAGTGTACAGAAGATGTGTTATCTGTTTGTTTAATTTTTATTACAGACTCTCATGCTAAGAGCCTTCTGTTGCATTTCCTTGACTGATGTCCCAGATATGTTTAACTGCTGATAGATATGACAGTTAATTCTCATAATTATAGATTTATTTCTACTTTCAGAGTTATTTTCATTTTCCCATGTAGATTATTTACTTTATTTCAGTCATTACCCTAATTTGTTACCTTCTGTCTTCTGATTACTTTTCTGTCCATTTTAACTTTATCATAGTTTGTACAAGAGCTACAAATGAAATGCAAATTTGAGTGTATATTTTATTTGCTCTCCACCTGGCAATTATTTGACTTTATATAAAATTGCAAGGGAAAAGTTAAATTGTGAGGGCATAGCTGCTTTTCTTGGAGATCTTAGCCTACTGATCCTCCATAGTCTATCCATTGTCCCAGATGAAGCATTCGGTGCTTGCTTAATCCCTTAATTTTGTAGGAAACCTGTTGAGGAAATAAAATGTACTCAAGCTATTGTTAATTCACATTTTACTAAAAGCATTTAGTTGAAATAAAAACATGTTTGAGAACATATTGATCCCTTCCAAGATGCCAAAGTCATCTTTGGAAAAGCCATGAGGAAACAACTTTTATTCNAAATAAAATGTACTCACACTATTGTTAATTCACATTTTACTAAAAGCATTTAGTTGAAATAAAAACATGTTTGAGAACATATTGATCCCTTCCAAGATGCCAAAGTCATCTTTGGAAAAGCCATGAGGAAACAACTTTTATTCAGAAACCATTAACTTGACTTCTCTGGCTTAAGTCAATGAGAGGAAAATCTCTGCTGGGAGGATGTGTGTAAGAAATAAAGGTATTGTAGAAAGGAGTCTGATTTAATTTGCACAGTATTTCTTTGCAACTGAAGTAAATGGATACCCCAGTGAAACTATAATCAATAATATATATTCACACACATACATTACCTCTTCTATCTTTTTTCTCTTTTTTTCTTTTCTCCTTCACTCTCATAACTCAAACAGCAGTAAATCACTCTATGTTGTGGGCATTTNGTAAGAAATAAAGGTATTCTAGAAAGGAGTCTGATTTAATTTGCACAGTATCTCTTTGCAACTGAAGTAAATGGATACCCCAGTGAAACTATAATCAATAATATATATTCACACACATACCTTACCTCTTCCTATCTTTTTTCTCTTTTTTTCTTTTCTCCTTCACTCTCATAACTCAAACAGCAGTAAATCACTCTATGTTGTGGGCATTTGCTTGGAAAAGACTCACTGCACAATGTTATCTGATGCTTAATATCACAAGGCACATCAGAAACCACAGTGAATCTGTGGACTTGCTTTTTAAATTTTTCTAAATATTCTTTATGTATCCCTTTAACCTTCTGGAACTTGAAAAGTTGTGAAACATAAGAGACAGAATTGGAATAATTAACTTTTCAAATAAGAGAAGAGCTAACTCATTCAGTGAAAGAGTGCAGAGAAAGTTATTACTGAAAAAACAATGAGATTCATCCTAAACCCTAACACAAACTTGGTAGAACTCGAGAAAGCATTAAGAAAAATTGCTGAAAAAGTATTTGGGGCAATTATTTTTTCTTTGTAAAACAAAATTGACTTGATTATGAGAAATGGCTGATTTTCTTTTCTTTTTTTGGCCACACCCCACGGGATGCAGGATCTTACTTCCTCAGAGCAGGGATCGAACTCCAGCCACCCCGCAGTGGAAGTGTGGGGTTCTAACCACTAGAATTCCCAATTTTAAAAAATTTAAAAATCTGGTAGCTAATGTAGATCATTTCAATTTATGGTCAAGTTTGATCTTTTCCAACTTTGGCCTATTGTGAGGTTGCCGCTANTTGAAAATTTAAAAATCTGATAGCTAATGTAGAGCATTTCAATTTATGGTCAAGTTTGATCTTTTCCAATTTTGGCCTATTGTGAGGTTGCTGCTATAGAGTCTATAATATTAGCAATGTGAGATATATTAGTATTAATAGACTTTAAATGGTGATAAGTAGAATGAATTGGGTCTTTTCAGTCAACTACACTGCACAATCTTTCTTTAAAATCAATTAGTGTATTTTCTTGATTCATTCATAAACATCTGGGAAAGCAAAAAAGGTAACTGACAAAATCTTTGAGTGGCTAAAGCAACTCCTTCATTGGTCTCCATGACCTTGGAGAAATGGCCTTATGATACCACGAGGTTGAAAACAGGATTCATTTTTTAATAACTCTGGTCTAGTGTGAAAGACAATAAAACCTCTCCTTGATTCTAACTCTTCTTTTAATCCCACTCGGTCAGCAGGTAAGCCTGGCTTTNCATAAACATCTGGGAAAGCAAAAAAGGTAACTGACAAAATCTTTGAGTGGCTAAAGCAACTCCCTCATTGGTCTCCATGGGACAAAGAAGAGCAGTGCTGAGAAATGGCCTTATGATACCACGAGGTTGAAAACAGGATTCATTTTTTAATAACTCTGGCCTAGTGTGAAAGACAATAAAACCTCTCCTTGATTCTAACTCTTCTTTTAATCCCACTCGGTCAGCAGGTAAGCCTGGCTTTTGAGTGGATGAGTATTGGCTACAGGTTCCTTCCTACTCTTCACTATCACTAATCTGTGCCTCATAGGATGCAAGGATAGTGATTGAGTTGTTTTCCTCAGTGGTAGAAACTAGGCCCGAGAAGCATAAATCTGTGGAAAGCACACATTTGTCTTTGCAATTATTTAATCTCAAAGGGCGGAATGTTTCTCAACATTGGAGAGGTAATGAAGGGTCTGACTCCAGTCCAGGTTACTATATGTGATTCCTTATGTCAGACCATAGGAAATGACAAAGGATTTGCCTAGCAAGCTCCTCACACCAGACTTGGTGCACAGTCAGCACCTTGCAGTTTCTGGAGGGAGGTGCAGTCCAGGACTAGGTCCTTCACTCCCAGCAGCCCTGTTCATATGCACACCTGCATTCCTAGCCCAGGTGCCTCTTTTTGGAGGCTTCCTTACTAGGGTCCTCAGCTAAAATGCTTTTTTAATTTTTAGTACCCTCTGCTGAGATCTTTTACTGGGGGAGGGCATCTTGATTAAATTATTCTTCTCCACTTGGACTCAGGATTGTTCCATTCTAGTTCTCTGCTTCTCCTTCCCATCCATTCTGCCCCTGAGTTGGTAAAATGGCAGGAGTCTTTTGTGCAGTGTTCTTTATAGTGAGACACTATTTCAAACCCACGTCTCTTGCATTGCAGGTGTGTTCTTTACTGACTGAGCCACAAGGGAAGCCCAAGAATACCTGATGGTAGCCTATCCCTTCTCCAGGGCATCTTCCTGACCCAGGAATTAAACTGGGATCTCCTGCATTGCAGGCGGTTTCTTTACCTCCAGAGCTGCAAGGGAAGCCCTGGTGTTCTTTATAGTGAGACACTATTTCCCCAACCTGTGCTGCAGGTCACCTGACCCTTGCCCAGTGCTGGGACGATGAGGAGTCAGCACTATTTTCCTTTTTGGCCTCTTACACACCCACAATAAGGGGATAAATGCATGACTGTTGCCTTTAGTTTCTCTTGTCATCCTAATTGACCACCTCAGTACCTAGCAGCTCTCAACAGGTAGTCCAGAGGGAACCAAGAGTCAATGGATACAAAGATGAGAGAGCAAAGTACCCATTCTTTGTGGTTCAGGGCCTTTTTAAGCTTAAGTAAAAAGCTTGTATGTATTGTCCATAATAACTCATCATAGATTTGCANCCCTCTGCTGAGATCTTTTACTGGGGGAGGGCATCTTGATTAAATTATTCTTCTCCACTTGGACTCAGGATTGTTCCATTCTAGTTCTCTGCTTCTCCTTCCCATCCATTCTGCCCCTGAGTTGGTAAAATGGCAGGAGTCTTTTGTGCAGTGTTCTTTATAGTGAGACACTATTTCAAACCCACGTCTCCTGCATTTCAGGTGTGTTCTTTACTGACTGAGCCACAAGGGAAGCCCAAGAATACCTGATGGTAGCCTATCCCTTCTCCAGGGCATCTTCCTGACCCAGGAATTAAACTGGGATCTCCTGCATTGCAGGCGGTTTCTTTACCTCCAGAGCTGCAAGGGAAGCCCTGGTGTTCTTTATAGTGAGACACTATTTCCCCAACCTGTGCTGCAGGTCACCTGACCCTTGCCCAGTGCTGGGACGATGAGGAGTCAGCACTATTTTCCTTTTTGGCCTCTTACACACCCACAATAAGGGGATAAATGCATGACTGTTGCCTTTAGTTTCTCTTGTCATCCTAATTGACCACCTCAGTACCTAGCAGCTCTCAACAGGTAGTCCAGAGGGAACCAAGAGTCAATGGATACAAAGATGAGAGAGCAAAGTACCCATTCTTTGTGGTTCAGGGCCTTTTTAAGCTTAAGTAAAAAGCTTGTATGTATTGTCCATAATAACTCATCATAGATTTGCACTGTATTNTTCTTACACACCCACAATAAGGGGATAAATGCATGACTGTTGCCTTTAGTTTCTCTTGTCATCCTAATTGGCCACCTCAATACCTAGCAGCTCTCGACAGGTAGTCCAGAGAGACCCAAGAGTCAATGGATACAAAGATGAGAGAGCAAAGTACCCATTCTTGGTGGTTCAGGGCCTTTTTAAGCTTAAGTAAAAAGCTTGTATGTATTGTCCATAATAACTCATCATAGATTTGCACTGTATTTAGGGGGAAAGAGCCTGCTAGTAATTAAGAGTATATATTTTCATAACCCTGCATACATTTTTAAATGGAACATTTTAGGATTGTAGGTTACTGGTGGAACACAAGAATCGAGTATTAAAATGTTTCTTCTCTCATGACTAGTTTTACATTTCCTTCTGTTGATTTCATAAGCAGATTATATTTTGCACATAAAGCCAGGACTTTCAATGTTGGGTGTTAGGGAATTTCAAAAAGTATACACTCTACTGTGAACGTAGCTTCAGAAATGTTCCTGGTTCAGTCTTTGTAGATGGCTGCAAGTTTCTATAATGTTCAATTATCAACTATAATATTAAATTTTTAATTCTGTCTTTGAGATCAAAATAGAAGAAAATGCACAGCATTGAATGTTTCTGGATGAAACACTTGGACCTTCGAGTTCTACTAGAATGATCACAAGTGTGAAGTCAGAACTGAGACTGTCATTGGAATCTGAGGCACTAACATTGCACTTGTAGAAACCCCGGGGAACCTCAAGATGGCTACAGTCAGAGGGCACACAGGACATGAGTCTTCCTCCTTTCCCTCTGACATTCCTTCCTTCTATCTTTCCTCTCTTCCTTCTTTTCTCTTTTTCTTTCTTTCTTCCCTCTTTTTGTGAAGAGACTATATTGTGTTCATTTCTTTTCAGTGATATCAGCTGATACTTCAGTAAGAATTTGAGTGAACAGGAAGACAGTGAGAGGTAGTAGCGGTGGATGTTTCAAGAGATGGAGAAGCAGAAAGGAGAAGACAGACTTCACTGGGGTAGAATCTGGCCGCTGCTGCTCTTCCTCCCTTCTGGTTGCCTCTCTGATGTGTGTGTATGAGCAGGTATATGCACATGTGTGTGCATGTGATATTTATTTGAGTACACAATGTTAGATCTTTACATCAAAATTCCCCAGCTGAATAATCTCATAAGGCATGACTTATCTTCTCCATTTTGTGGAGGAAATAAAATTAGATCAGAAGAGAAAAGCCATTTACCCAAGGTTGCTCAGCATGGTTAAGCCAGGATAAAACCCAAGCTTACTGAATTCAAAAACTGTGTTCTTTTCATTAAGCAACCATCCTTCTCTAGCCTGAGTATAACCTTGTCTCAAAATTACCTTCTTTCTGCCCCCCTCCCCACCACTTTTGTTTATTAAACAGGGTACTCCTCTCACCTCTTTTTTCTTTATTCCAAATTCTATTTAGTTGAATTTAGAGTTATCCTGAGACTATTATTATCTTGCTTGGGCAGCTTTATTGCACATGTAGTTTCACTACATGTACCAAACACATCATGTTAGAAAAGTATAAATTCTGGCAAGAAAATCTCTAAAGTATTATTCTTACATCAAATTCACTGAGAGCTTCACACACTAACAGATCAAAAGAAAATGCACAGGTCTTTGTTTTTCCCTCAGCTATTAATGCGCAAGGACTGGAAAGGTCACTTTTGTAGAAACCCCAGGAGACTCAAGAAGCTACAATCAGAGACTGTATCTGGAGATCAGTTAGAAGAATGCTGCCTTCTGAGTTACCACCCTTCCCATTCCATTTACCTCTGAGTCTAAAGTAAGCAGAGGAAATGATCACAGTGATGAAGACCGTCAGAACACACAGGATCACAGTCATATCCTCCAGCCACATGACATCCAACTCAAAATGTGGATCTGAAACAGGGACTGTAGAGAGATGCCAGCATTAGAAGAGTCACAGCAGGGAAAGGAGGGCTGGATTACAGACTAACAATAGGTTCGCTTTTCACATTCCTATTGCTCCATACTTCTGGGCTTGTATGAGGATGAAGGAAAAGTAGGCTGGGTTGCGTAGACGACCCTGGAGATGAGCACATTTGGGCTAAGTGTGGAAGAAGGCTGTGAAGAGGCAGATATTGTTTCTTCCACCCAAGCACCATGACACTTGCTCTGGTTGGCCAGAGTATGAAGGATAGATAGACACATTATACCTTTGTCTACTTCATGAGGTGCTGCAGGCCCTCAAGAACTCTAGACCTCTTGAGAAATATGGTGAAATAGAATAATCTGGAATGAGCAGAATCTCTGAGATAAAAAAAAATATTATAATTCTCAAAAGTTATCCTCTTATCTATAGCAGACATCTTCTGTAAAGTATGTTTTCTGGGTGATTATAAAAGTGGAGAATATCTCCACCTCATAATACTAATTAATATGTCTTGTGACGGAAGCACCATTACCAACAGTTAGGGTATCTGTTTCATTACTGGTCAGCTACGCCTATTCAAAAGTACTTTCCTATATTAACTCCAGTTTGTTTCACTGACATGATTGTTCACTGATTCATACTATCTTGTAGAGAAGGACAACCAAGACAGTAAGGATGGGGAAACAAGAGTCAGGAGTCTTAAATCCATGTCCTNAAAGTACTTTCCTATATTAACTCCAGTTTGTTTCACTGACATGATTGTTCACTGATTCATACTATCTTGTAGAGAAGGACAACCAAGACAGTAAGGATGGGGAAACAAGAGTCAGGAGTCTTAAATCCATGTCCTTGAAATAATGGTTGAAATAACTGACAATATTCTTCTTGGAGAAGAGAAAATTCAAAAGTCACCAAAATTGTTGCCCTCACAATATATTCCATATGGTTGTAGAGTGCACAAATGGAGGGTAAACTGTTTCCCTAATAAATATGTACTTTACCCTATAATTTGATATAAATTCTCAGCCCTTGACTAGATCAGAGGTCCCTTTTATAAGAGTGATAGCTTGAATTTTTTTAAAATAGAAAAATTGCTCTGGGAGCTTGTGCAAAATAATCAGAGAGTGAAGAGTCTACAAGTCTCTCTCTTGGTCACACACCTCTATTTTTCTCAGATTAACATTAAGGAGAACTTCAAAGCTCTTCTCCTAAGGGGTAGAACAAAATTTAAAATAAAATTGAAAGAAAATCTTGGAAATAAAATAGCTCTAGGATGCTAAGAGTGCCCGAAGATCGTGTGTGTGTGTGTTTGTGTTTANAGACAAAATTTGCAGTCTTAATCCTCCACTTTTCCCCATTTAAAGTCTAAATATATGAATCTGAACTTGCTAACTAAACTCTGACTATGAAATGGTCAGAAATATTAAGAGTATTCTTAATACTCAGCCTCAGATGGACTGAGAATCATGGATGCATAGATGTCTCAGAGGGATCCATCGTTACCTGTGACCTTTACCTCTGTGATGGCCTCCTCATAGAAATCACCATCTTTGAACAAACAGTGGGACATCCAGTCATCATCAGCATTCACACTAAAGATTCTGAGGATCACCTTCCCCTCTCCAATGGCATCTGTGAGGAGCTCTGTCCGCTCCACGTAATTAGAGATGGTTCTCCATACAAGTCTTTACCATCCTTGTACAGATGAACAGGTTTTTTGTAGTGGTTCCGGAACCAGCGTATCTCCATGTGCTCTGCACTCTGTGGCGGGGACAGCTGGCAGCTGAGCTCAACTTTTCCATCCAGTGGAGCCAAGATTGGCCCCTCTATGCCATTCACTGTGAACTGCTCTGGGAAGGGAGATAGTAACCAAAAGGTGACAATATGAGCCAGGACACACCATGTACTTCACTCATATATGTACCTGCTGAGTTCCTAGCTTTCTAAGTATCAGTGGGCCTTTAACATTCTCTCTACCACCTATAGGACCGCCTTACTTTTTTAGTATCTTTCTAGATACTCCCAAATTTTCCCTTTGAATAGGATCAAGACATGTATTTCATGGAATTAGAAAAGCAGAGACCAGCTAAAAGTCCACCAGGCTAGGTACTTAATAATGATACAGTATTGAGAAGAGTTCCCTGTGCTATGCAACAGGTCCTTGTTATTTATCTATTTCATACATGTGGTGGTGGTTTAGTCACTAGTCATGTCAGACACTTGTGACTCCATGGACTGTAGCCTCTGTCCATGGGATTTCTGAAGCAAGTATACTGGAATGGGTTGCCATTTCCTTCTGCAGGGGATCTTTCTGACCCAGAAATTGAACCTGAGTCTCCTGAATTGAAGGTGGATTCTTTACCACCTGAACCAACAAAGAAGCCCCTATTTCATATATAGTAGTGCAGATATGTCAATCCCAATCTTCCAGTTTATCCCCCACATCCTTTCCTCCCTGGTAACCATAAGCTTGTTTTCTACATCTGTGACTGTTTTGTAAATAAGTTTTAGATTAAAAAATAAGTTTTACCATTTTTTAGAGTCCACATATAAGCAACATTATTTGATATTTGTCTTTATGCCTGACTTACTTCACTCAGTTCAACAATCTCCAGGTCCATTTATGTTGGTGCAAATGGAATTATTTCAACTTTTATGGCTGAGTAATAGTACCATGTATATATGTACCATATCTTCTTTATCCATTCATTTGTCAATGGCTATTTAGTTTGTTTCCATGTCTTGACTATTGTAAATAGTGCTGCAATGAACACTGGGTGAGTGTATCTTTTTGAATTATGGTTTCTCTGGATATATATCCAGGAGTGGAATTGCCAGAACAGATGTTAGTTCTATCCCATCAGGAAGCTTCCATAAGCCTCTTATCCTTCTCTGCCAGAGGGCAGACAGACTGAAAGCCACAGTCACAGAAAACTAACCAATATGATCACATGGACCACAGCCTTGTCTAACTCAGTGAAACTATGAGCCATGCTGTGTAGGGCCACCCAAGATGGATAGGTCATGGTGGAAATGACCTATGTGGTCCACTGGAGAAGGGAATGGCAAAACACTTTATTATTCTTGCCTTGGGAACCCCATGAACACTATGAAAAGGCAAAAAGATAGGACACTGAAAGATAAACTCCCTATCTTTAGTCGGTAAGTGCCCATTATGCTACTGGAGATCCTTGGAGAAATAACTCCAGAAAAAATGAAGAAACGGAGCCAAAGCAAAAACAACACCCAGATGTGAATGTGACTGGTGATAGAAGCAAAGTCCTATGCTGTAAAGAGCAATATTGTATAGGAACCTGGAATATTAGGTCCGTGAATCAAGGCAAATTAGATGTGGTCAAACAGGAGATGGCAAGAATGAACATCGACTTTCTAGGAATCAGTGAACTAAAATGGACTGGAATGGGTGAATTTAACTCAGATGACCATTATATCTACTACTGTGGGCAAGAATTCCTTAGAAGAAATGGAGTAGCCATCATAGTCAACAAAAGAGTCTGAAATGCAGTACTTGGATGCAATCTCGTAAACAACAGGATGATCTCTGTTCATTTCCAAGGAAAGCCATTCAATATCACAGCAATCCAAGTCTATGCCTCAACCAGTAATGCTGAAGAAGATGAAGTTGAATGGTTCTATGAAAACCTACAAGACATTCTAGAACTAACACTCAAAAAAAATATCCTTTTCATTATAGGGAACTGGAATGCAAAAGCAGAAAGTCAAGAAGTACCTGGAGTAACAAGCAAATTTGGCCTTGGAGTACAGAATGAAGTAGGGCAAAGGCCAATAGAGTTTTGCCAAGAAAACGCACAGGTCATAACAAACACCCTTTTCCAACAACACAAGAGAAGACCCTACACATGGACATCACCAGATGGTCAATACCAAAATCAGATTGATCATATTCTTTGAAGCCAAAGAAGGAGAAGCTTCATGCAGTCAGCAAAAACAAGACCAGCAGCTGACTGTGGCTCAGATCATGAACTCTTCATTGCCAAATTCAGACTTAAATTGAAGAAAGTAGGGAAAACCACCAGACCATTCAGGTATGACCTAAATCAAATCCCTTACGATTATATAGTGGAAGTGAGAAATTGATTCAAGGGACTAAATCTGAAAGACAGAGTGCCTGATGAATTATGGATGGAGGTTCATAACATTGTACAGGAGACAGGGAATAAGCCCAACCCCAAGAAAAAAAAATGCAAAAAAGCAAAATGGCTATCTGAGGAGGCCTTACAAATAGCTGTGTAAAGAAGAGAAGCAAAAAGCAAAGGAGGAAAGATATACCCATTTGAATGCAGAGTTCCAAAGAATAGGAAGAAGAGATAAGACAGCCTTCCTCGGTGATTAGTACAAAGAAATAGAAGAAAGCAATAGCATGGGAAAGACTGGAGATCTCTTCAAGAAAGTTAGAGATACCAATGGAACATTTCATGCAAAGATGGGTTCAATAAAGGATATACATGGTATGGACCTAACAGAAGCAGGAGATATTAAGAAAAGGTGACAAGAATACAGAGAAGAACTGTACAAAAAAGATCTTCACAATCCAGAAAATCACGATGGCATGATCACTCACCTAGGGCTAGACATCTGGAATGTGAAGTCAAGTGGGCCTTAGGAAGCATCACTATGAACAAAGCTAGTGAAAGTGATGGAATTCCAATTCAGTTCCGTTCAACTAAGTCACTCAGTCGTATCTAACTCTTTGTGACCCCATGAACTGCAGTGTGCCAGGCCTCCCTGTTCATCACCAACTCCCGGAGTCTACTAAAACTCATCTCCATTGAGTCGGTGATGCCATCTAACCATCTCATCTTCTGTCATCCCCTTCTCCTCCTGCCCTCAATCCCTCCCAGCATGAGGGTCTTTTCAAATGAGTCAGCTTTTCACATCAGGTGGCCAAAGTACTGGAGTTTCAGCTTCAACATCAGTCCTTCCAATGAACACCCAGGACTGATCTCCTTTAGGATGGACTGGTTGGATCTCCTTGCCATCCAAGGGACTCTCAAGAGTCTTCTCCAGCACCACAGTTCAAAACCATCAATTCTGTGCTCAGCTTTCTTTATAGTCCAACTCTCACATCCATACCTAACTACTGGAAAAACCATAGCCTTGACTAGACAGACCTTTGTTGACAAAGTAATGTCTCTGCTTTCTACTATGCTGTCTAGGTTAGTCATAACTTCCCTTCTAAGGAGTTATTTAAAATCCTAAAGATGATGCTGTGAAAGTGCTGCACTCAATATGCCAACAAATTTGGAAAACTCAGCAGTGGCCACAGGGCTGGAAAAGGTCACTTTTCATTCCAATCCCGAAGAAAGGCAATGCCAAAGAATATTCAAACTATCACACAATTGCATTCATCTCACACGTTACCAAAGTAATCCTCAAAATTTTCCAAGCCAGGCTTCAACAGTACATGAACTGTGATCTTCCAAATGTTCAAGATGGATTTAGGAAAGGCAGAGGAACCAGAGATCAAATTGCCAACATCCGCTGGATCATGGAACAAGCAAGAGAGTTCCAGAAAAACATCTATTTCTGCTTTATTGACTATGCCAAAGCCTTTAACTGTGTGAATCACAATAAACTGTGGAAAATTCTGAAAGAGATAGGAATGCCAGACCACCTGATCTGCCTCTTGAGAACTCTGTATACAGGTTAGGAAGCAACAGTTAGAACCAGACATGGAACAACAGACTGTTTCCAAATAAGGAAAGGAGTACATCAAGGCTGTATATTGTCACGCTGCTTATTTAACTTATATGCAGAGTATATCATGAGAAACACTGGGCTGGATGAAGCACAAGCTGGAATCAAGATTGCTGGGAGAAATATCAATAACCTCAGATATGCAGATGTCACCACCCTTATGGCAGAAAGTAAAGAAAAAAGCTTCTTGATGAAAGTGAAAGAGGAGAGTGAAAAAGTTGGCTTAAAACTCAACATTCAGAAAATGAAGATCATGGCATCAGGTCCCATCACTTCATGGGAAATAGATGAGGAAACAGTAGAAACAGTGACAGGCTTTATTTCTTTCTACTCCAAAATCACTGCAGATGGTGACTGCAGCCATGAAATTAAAAGATGCTTACTCCTTGGAAGAAAAGTTACAACCAACCTAGACAGTATATTAAAAAGCAGAGACATTACTTTGCCAACAAAGGTCTGTCTAGTCAAGGCTATGGTTTTTCTAGTAGTCATGTATGGATGTGAGAATTGGACTTTAAAGCAAGCTGAGCACTGAAGAATTGATGGTTTTGAACTGTGGTGTTGGAGAAGACTCTTGAGAGTCCCTTGGATGGCAAGGAGATCCAACCAGTCCATTGAAAAGGAGATCAGTCCTGGGTGTTCATTGGAAGGACTGATGCTGAAGCTGAAACTCCAACACTTCGGCCACCTGAAGTGAAGAACTGACTCATTTGAAAAGACCCTGATATGGGGAAAGACTGAAAGCAGAAGGAGAGGGGACAACAGAGGATGAGATGGTTGGATGGCATCACCGACTCAATGGAGAGGAGTTTCAGTAGACTCCGGGAGTTGGTGATGGACAGGGAGGCCTGGCATGCTGCAGTCCATGGAGTTACAAAGAGTCGGACATGACTGAGCAACTGAACTGAAATAAACATGTGAAAAGCTTAATATCATGTGTCATTAGTAACTATAAATTAAAGCAATCAGATACTACCAAAAACCTATTAAAATGGTTGAAATTCAAACACTGACAACATCAAATGCTGACAAAGATGTGGAGCAGAAGAAACTCTCATTCCTTGCTGGTAGGGATGCAAAATGTTATAGCCACTTAACAGAAGGGTTTGGCAATTCCTTACCAAGCTCAATATGTAATCACTATATGTTGTAGCTATCAGCCTTCTAGATATGCACTCCAAATGGGGTTGCATCCACACAAAACTACATCCACACAAGAACTTCACTTCAATGTTCCTAGCAGTTTTATTCATAATTGCCACCAAATTAGAAGCAAACAATATAACTTTCAATAAGTGAATGAATAAACAAACTCTGATACATCCAGGCAATGTAATATTATTCAGTGGTAAGAGAACTGAGCCATCAAATCACGAAGATACATGGAGGAAACTTAAATGCATATTGCTAAGTAAGGGGGTCATTATGAAAGGCTGTGTATGTATTGTATGATCCCAAGTACACAACATTCTGGAAAAAGGCAAATCTATGGTTCATCTGTGAAACAGCAGTGGTTACTAGGACTTCAGCAGAAGGGAGTGATGGACACAAGGAGCATAGGATATTTGTAATATGGGGTAAAATAATTCTGTATGATACTGTAGTGGTAGACACATGGCATTATGCATATATTAATATAGTACATTTGAGGAATTAAGTGCTGAGCAGCGAAA
The DNA here is from genome assembly GCA_006410735.1 of Raphicerus campestris. Taxonomy (NCBI): domain Eukaryota; kingdom Metazoa; phylum Chordata; class Mammalia; order Artiodactyla; family Bovidae; genus Raphicerus; species Raphicerus campestris. The sequence continues at coordinate 30,411 of SJYW01048774.1, forward strand.
AAGATATGACCACAAGGTGGCAGTGCACCAGTATTTGAGAAGCAGTTTGACAGACTTGCATAGGTGACAGTCCCCACAGTACCATTTAGAGGCTCAGGAACACCATGACAAAGGGGAGAAGGGCAAGGGAACTCACAGGGGAGAGACAAGCCAGGGAGAAGTTTTACGTGTCTAGCAATGTCACCCCACAGCACAGTGAAGAGTCAAGGGCTCTGCAGGACAATAGTGGCTTGGGGTCTCTCTAGCTACAGGGCTTACTTACCTTTGGCTAGCAGATGTTGGGTGCAATTCCAAAGGACATACAAAGCAGAAAGGCATTACATAGTTAAAAGTATGCTCATTTTTTATATATTTAAAACAACTGGATGTGTAAAACTTTGAGTTTGACAATGGCAAGCTTTTGAGTGAGAGGGTCTCAGCCTTAAAGAAGTAAGCAATGTAGGGCCAGTATGCAGAGGCCAGTTGCACTCATTTATATAATAATTTGTTAACACCCAGAGAATTTTATAACATGAAAAACAAACCCTAATGTGAATTTGATTTAATAATATTAATAATTATCAATATTGGTGCATCAATTGTAGTAAATGTATTGATATTGCACTATAGAAGATGTTCGTAGTATGGGAAACTTTGGAAGGGCAGGGAGAGGAAGGGAGAACAGGCTTTTATGGAAACGCTATGTAATTTCTTTTTAACAAATATTTATTTATTTGGCTGTGCCAGGTCTTAGGTGTAGCATGCACAATCTTAGTTGCAGCATATGGGTTCTATTTCCCTGACCAGGGATCAAACCTGGGTCTCCTTCATTGGGAGCANATAGAAGATGTTCGTAGTATGGGAAACTTTGGAAGGGCAGGGAGAGGAAGGGAGAACAGGGTTTTATGGAAACGCTATGTAATTTCCTTTTAACAAATATTTATTTATTTGGCTGTGCCAGGTCTTAGTTGTAGCATGCACAATCTTAGTTGCAGCATATGGGTTCTAGTTCCCTGACCAGGGATCAAACCTCGGTCTCCTTCATTGGGAGCATGGAGTCCTAGGGACTGGACCACCAGGAAAATCCCTCTGTGTGGTTCCTACACAATTTTTCTATAAAGATAAAACTGCTTTAGAAAATAAAGTAGTAAAATTTTAAAAAGTCAATGAGGATAAAAAGTAGGACAAGATAAAGGGGGATTTTGGAAACATCATAATTTACAAAATAAAATAAAAGTCCAAAGCAAAAAACCTCTCTGCATATTCAAAATATAATTAATAAGTCAATAGACAATTATAAACTGGTAAGAAATAAGTGGGATGGGGACAACAGATAAAAATTCACCATATTTAAGAGTTCTTAAATAGCAATGAGGGAAAACTAACAGTACAAAGAAGATGTGGAGTAAGACTTTTGCAGGNAGATAGCATATTGAAAAGCAGAGACATTACTTTACCAACAAAGGTCCGTCTAGTCAAGGCTATGGTTTTTCCAATGGTCGTGTATGGATGTGAAAATTGGACTGTGAAGAAAGCTGAGCACCGAAGAACTAATGCTTTTGAAGTGTGGTGTTGGAGAAGACTCTTGCGAGTCTGTTGGACTGCAGGGAGATCCAACCAGTCCATTCTAAAGGAGAGGAGTCCTGGGTGTTCATTGGAAGGACTGATGCTGAAGCTGAAATTNGAAGTGTGGTGTTGGAGAAGACTCTTGCGAGTCTGTTGGACTGCAGGGAGATCCAACCAGTCCATTCTAAAGGAGATGAGTCCTGGGTGTTCATTGGAAGGACTGATGCTGAAGCTGAAATTCCAATACTTTGGCCACCTCATGCAAAGTGTTGACTCATTGGAAAAGATTCTGAGTGATTGGGGGCAGGAGGAGAAGCGGATGACAGAGGATGAGATGGCTGGATGGCATCACGGACTCGATGGACATGAGTTTGAGTGAACTCCGGGAGTTGGTGATGGACAGGGAGGCCTGGCGTGCTGCAATTCATGGGGTCGCAAAGAGTCGGACATGAGTGAGTAACTGAACTGAATGGAACGATTTCAGAATGACATATTCAATACCACAATAAATAAAACACATAACCTTTGACCAGCAGCTCTATTCATTGGAATATTTGCTACCTTTGTACCCATAGGTATGCTCAAAAACATATGTATAAAGACATTGGTAGCAGCACTATTAGCCAAAGGCTGGATCCCACCTAAATGTGCACCACTTAGATTTCGGTCATTTAATCAGCAGCTTTTTGCTAGAAATGTTTAAATCTTATACTCCATTTGATGTCTCAGGCTTTCTATTGTTGTTGTTGTTGTTCAGTCACCCAGTTGTGTCCAACTCTTTGTGATTCCACTGACTGCAGCGGGCCAGGCCTCCCTGTCCCTCACCATCTCCCGGAGTTTGCCCAAGTTCATGCTCATTGCATTGGTGATGCTGCCCAGTCATCTCATCCTCTGATACCCTCTTCTCCTTCTGCCCTCAATCTTTTCCAGCATCAGAGACTTTCAATGAGTCATCTGTTTGCATCAGATGACCAAAATTCTGGAGCTTCAGGGTCAGAATCAGTCCTTCCAGTGACTATTCAGGGCTGATTTCCCTTATTATTGGCTGGTTTGATCTCCTTGATGTCCAAGGGACTTTCAGGAGTCTTCTCAGCACCACAGTTCAAAGGCATCCTAATGCCAAAGAATAGATAGGCTCTCTATTACCTACATCTAAATATACAATTATTTCTGCTTTGTATAGATCCCTTTACAAATGTGAATTTTCATCACCTGTCAACTTTCCACCTGCCTATCCCAACCTTATTTTACTGAAAATTCACATGGATTCCAGTATGGATCTGTGACTTAAACCACTTCCTCAAGGTATAAATAGTACTTAAATCTGTTTCCTAAATATGGATATTGGTTCTCAAGGGCAAGTATTAGGTCTTTATTTGCCTCTTCTCCATGGAACCTAACAAAAATCTGGGTACATGATAAAGAAGACTCACTGATTAGAAATACTTGGTTTTTCTAACCATAAACTGGATCTTATAGTACACATCATCATAACATAACTACATATTAAATCTAAAAACAATGGTCCCTTTTGTTTGGTTCTTGTTTTCTCTGACCTACTTGATATTGGTGTGGCTCAGAAGAGTAGGAGAAAGCTTCATACCTGAACCTGGTGTTATCATCTGCAGGAGGAGCATGGCAACAGAATATCTAGAGAAAGATTGGCCTGTCCTTTCCATTAGCCTGTGATAAGAAATGAGGCCAGTTTAGAGACAGTGTTAACAGAAGAAAGAAGTTGCAGAAATCATATATCTCCACATCTTTTTTTCTGCAGTAATGGACTGCCAAATCGTGTTGCCAGATAAAATGTGAGACTTCCAGTTATATTTTAATATCAAATAAAACAGTGACAGCTCTTTAGTATACATACTTTCAGTACAACATTTTGCATCCTATAACTTTTATTTACTAAATCTGGCAACCTTGCTCTTAAGAATGGCCATTGTAATCACCAAGTCTAGCCACTGGCTCCCTCCCCATTAAAAGATCACTTCCACTCAGGTTAGATGCCATTTGTCTTCTGGTTTGTAAACCCCATTTGGTGAACTACTTCCCCAGGGAAAGTGTGTTAATCTCTCAGTCATGACTGACTCTTTGTGACCCTAAGGACTACAGCCCACCAGGCTCCTCTGTCCATGGGATTTTCCAGGAAAGAATACTGGAGTGGGTAGCCATTCCCTTCTCCAGGGGATCTTTCTGACCCAGGGATTGAACCTAGGTCTCCTGAAATGCAGGTGGATTCTTTACTGTTTGAGCCACCAAGGAAGCAGGGAAAGTGGCTGCCTGTTTAGGGAATAGGTTCTAATCTTGAAGGTCCCAGTGTTCTAAACATAGACACAGTCAGTTACATTTAGTTACAAGCAAAAATCTAAAGACAGAGATTTAGCCTATCTGGAGGGATGAACCAAGTGGCCATTTTAGAAGGGAATCTGACTTTCTTCCCTTTAGTTGGCACAGTCCCTCTGAATTTTCTGCTCCTGGAGGACTCACAATTAGAGACAGATTTGTGGACTTATATGGCCAATAAAAGCAAGGGAAGAATGAAATGGTCTTTCTTAGCCAATCATGAAAGTTTTTTGCCAGTTCTATAATGACTTGGCTTTTGACTCAGCACACAAATGTGATAGTCATCTTTTATGCCCTAAAAAAAAAAAAAAAAAAGGTTTGTTAAGTGCTAGGGGATTATGGTAAAATGAACAGACAGTGAATGGTTATAATAACATGAAAATGCCATGCTATGTGCTGGAAATAGAAATGAGCCCCAGAAGCCAGTAGGCTGAATTCAGAGCAGTTTGGTTGGTGATCACTCATGATGACCCTGGGCTGTTCACCCTTTGCACTGACAGTTGGACTGCTCTGAAGGGATGAACCCCTTGGCTTGGACGAGAAGCCAAGGAGTTGACGGTCATGAATAAGCCCTCGTGGGGTCAGGATTGGTAGAAAGATATTTGGATTTACTTTCCAGAGCCTGAGGTAGTCTTCACTATCTTCCATGTCCCTGCCTATAATATGCTGACACCCCTTGGCAACAAGCAGCTGATGCCCTAGCTTGGGTATGTGACCTGGCAACTGATCTTTCAGTAGATATAGCAGATTGGGGGCACAGAAGGAGTGGTCAGGTGGAATGGCACATTGTCAAAAACGGTGGATTTCCCTTGAAATACAGTGACGTTGTTAATGTAGTAATGTTATACCCTGTATGTTCTAAAATATCCAATGCAACTGCCAAAGGAATCTGGGAGTATTCCAGCAGACTTTCCAACTGGTAAGAGATTGGTAAATTGATTATATTGGCTCCCACCCTCCAGATGAGGGTTTTAAGTTTGCCCTGGTATGTGTAGCCACTGTATTTGGCCTAACCTAAGCTGGAGAAGACTCTTGAGAGTCCCTTGGACTGCAAGGAGATCCAACCAGTCCCTTCTGAAGGAGATCAGCCCTGGAATTTCTTTGGAGGAAGTGATGCTGAAGCTGAAACTCCAGTACTTTGGTCACCTCATGTGAAGAGTTGACTCATTGGAAAATACTCTGATGCTGGGAGAGATTGGGGGCAGGAGGAGAAGGGGACGACAGAGGATGAGATGGCTGGATGGTGTCACCGGCTCTATGGACGTGAGTCTGAGTGAACTCCGGGAGTTGGTGATGGACAGGGAGGCCTGGCGTGCTGTGATTCATGGGATCGCAAAGAGTCAGACACGACTGAGCGACTGAACTGAACTGAAGCTTTTCTCTGTCCCTTGCAAGCCAGGCTGTCACCATTAGGGCATTATGAAAACAGCACCATGCAGGATACCCTCACTGAACAAACAGTGATCAGGGATCATGTTTCAAATGTCATGATGTGCAAGACAAGGCAAAAGTCCATAACACTGAATGGAGATTCCACCTTCCCTAAACCCCACGAACAGTAGGGTTAGTAAAAAGAAAAAAATGGAATATTAAAGCAACAGATTAAACGTCTAGCAGGTAAAACCACCTCAGCGAGGTGCACTAAAGTACTGTCTCACGCTTTAATACATTTGAATGGTCAACCAAGAGAGCTTGTTGCTCCATATGCCAGACGGGAGATCCTTGCGAAGACGATCAATTCTTTAAATGCACACTGAATGTGCACTTAAAAATGACTAAAATGGTAAATTTTATGTTATGTAATAGTTTACCAACATAAAAATATTTTAAAATGTTCAAACAAAAAGCAAATAGGCCAACAGAAGACTATAAAATCTAACACAAATCATGCTTAACCTGCCAGGAAAGTGAATCAGATCACAGAAAAAGAGATCTTTAGGTCAGGGGGATCATAGGAAAATTTCCTATAATATAGAAGCAATAAAATCCACCCCTGTTCTGCTAAAATTTTTTTAAGCTAAATCAAGTGTTTCTGATATATGTTCCTTACCTGTTTAGGGTGACTGAGTGAAAATATTTTTATGAAGGTCATTCATGTTACAATAATTCTGCAGATATAATTTTTCTAAAGTCACCATAAATATTCCACACTGAGATATTTCTGTTTATCTTTATTTTTCTTCATCCTAACTAGTAACATTAGAGAAAAGGAATCCTGGTTGCAAAGAATACTATGCAATGGGGACTGCTCACACTACTACTGCATGACTAAGAAATTACATGCATAAGAATAATATTTTTGGTCCTGATCAAAACACACTCTAGCAGTTGAGCCCAGCATTTGTCATGGCTCATGCACGTGTGCACACACACACACACACACACACACACACACACACACACACACA
>SJYW01048774.1:43802-57469 GCA_006410735.1 Raphicerus campestris
AATGGTTATAATAACACGAAAATGCCATGCTATGTGCTGGAAATAGAAATGAGCCCCAGAAGCCAGTAGGCTGAATTCAGAGCAGTTTGGTTGGTGATCACTCATGATGACCCTGGGCTGTTCACTCTTTGCACTGACAGTTGGACTGCTCTGAAGGGATGAACCCCTTGGCTTGGATGAGAAGTCAAGGAGTTGACGGTCATGAATAAGCCCTCGTGGGGTCAGGATTGGTAGAAAGATATTTGGATTTACTTTCCAGAGCCTGAGGTAGTCTTCACTATCTTCCGTGTCCCTGCCTATAATATGCTGACACCCCTTGGCAACAAGCAGCTGATGCCCTAGCTTGGGTATGTGACCTGGCAACTGATCTTTCAGTAGATATAGCAGATTGGGGGCACAGAAGGAGTGGTCAGGTGGAATGGCACACTGCCAAAAACGGTGAATTTCCCTTGGAATACAGTGACGTTGTTAATGTAGTAATGTTATATCCTGTATGTTCTAAAATATCCAATGCAACTGCCAAAGGAATCTGGGAGTATTCCAGCAGACTTTCCAACTGGTAAGAGATTGGTAAATTGATTATATTGGCTCCCACCCTCCAGATGAGGGTTTTAAGTTTGCCCTGGTATGTGCAGCCACTGTATTTGGCCTAACCTAAGCTGGAGAAGACTCTTGAGAGTCCCTTGGACTGCAAGGAGACCCAACCAGTCCCTTCTGAAGGAGATCAGCCCTGGGATTTCTTTGGAGGAAGTGAGGCTGAAGCTGAAACTCCAGTACTTTGGTCACCTCATGCGAAGAGTTGACTCATTGGAAAAGACTCTGATGCTGGGAGAGATTGGGGGCAGGAGGAGAAGGGGACGACAAAGGATGAGATGGCTGGATGGTGTCACAGGCTCTATGGACGTGAGTCTGAGTGAACTCCGGGAGTTGGTGATGGACAGGGAGGCCTGGCGTGCTGTGATTCATGGGATCGCAAAGAGTCAGACACGACTGAGCGACTGAACTGAACTGAAGCTTTCCTCTGTCCCTTGCAAGCCAGGCTGTCACCATTAGGGCATTATGAAAACAGCACCATGCAGGATACCCTCACTGAACAAACAGTGATCAGGGATCATGTTTCAAATGTCATGATGTGCAAGACAAGGCAAAAGTCCATAACACTGAATGGAGATTCCACCTTCCCTAAACCCCACGAACAGTAGGGTTAGTAAAAAGAAAAAAATGGAATATTAAAGCAACAGATTAAACGTCTAGCAGGTAAAACCACCTCAGCGAGGTGCACTAAAGTACTGTCTCACGCTTTAATACATTTGAATGGTCAACCAAGAGAGCTTGTTGCTCCATATGCCAGACGGGAGATCCTTGCGAAGACGATCAATTCTTTAAATGCACACTGAATGTGCACTTAAAAATGACTAAAATGGTAAATTTTATGTTATGTAATAGTTTACCAACATAAAAATATTTTTAAATGTTCAAACAAAAAGCAAATAGGCCAACAGAAGACTATAAAATCTAACACAAATCATGCTTAACCTGCCAGGAAAGTGAATCAGATCACAGAAAAAGAGATCTTTAGGTCAGGGGGATCATAGGAAAATTTCCTATAATATAGAAGCAATAAAATCCACCCCTGTTCTGCTAAAATTTTTTTAAGCTAAATCAAGTGTTTCTGATATATGTTCCTTACCTGTTTAGGGTGACTGAGTGAAAATATTTTTATGAAGGTCATTCATGTTACATTTTATAAGCCAATAATTCTGCAGATATAATTTTTCTAAAGTCACCATAAATATTCCACACTGAGATATTTCTGTTTATCTTTATTTTTCTTCATCCTAACTAGTAACATTAGAGAAAAGGAATCCTGGTTGCAAAGAATACTATGCAATGGGGACTGCTCACACTACTACTGCATGACTAAGAAATTACATGCATAAGAATAATATTTTTGGTCCTGATCAAAACACACTCTAGCAGTTGAGCCCAGCATTTGTTATGGCGCATGCACGTGTGCACACACACACACACACACACACACACACACACACACACACACACAACTAAGGGAAAATAGAGACAAAAATACCTCACTGTGGAATATTTATGCTGACTTTTAAAAACTGAAAAAAGATTTTCCCTAGAGGTGACTGAGACTTCTCGGTTCACCTCATCCTTTAGAACCCCCAAATCTCATAGTTTTCAAACATGGGTCTGTCAAGACTCTAGAAATGCAGGGACCGGAGACTTCCCAAAAGGCACAAGGAAGAAGAAGAGATGGAAGAAGTGAAAATCCTCTGTGAAGAGAGGACCTTGCCGCTGAATCTCCCACTTACTTGAGTCTGGAGATCCTGAGTCAGCCCTTCGTTGTCCTTAGAGAAAGCTCCTGCCGGGTCACCTGCGCTTCCCCCAGTGTGGAGGCGGATGGGCGCCAGGCAAACTACCTACCAAGTCCTTTCTCGGTGTGCCCAGCCCACTCCCAGCACCTGATGCTGCCAGCCTGACCCTTACGTTCCTTTCCAGGGGAAATTCCAAGGAGCCTGGCTGCCTCCCTCTGTGGGAAGAAGTCTTTGTTCACAGTCGGTGTCTGCATCTGGCATCGCTGTGCTAGCATTGCAAGTACTAACATGACCTGCCTCGCTCTGAAAGGAGGCAGCACCTGCTCTGATCTAGACATTCCCTGTAACTCGTGCTGAGTAAANGGCTCTTTAGTTCCTCTTTTCTTTCTGCCACAAAGGTGGTGCCATCTGCATATCTCAGGTTATTGATATTTCTCCTGGCAATCTTGATTCCAGCCTGTTCTTCATCTAGCCTGGCATTTAACATGATGGTGGCTCAGATGGTAAAGCATCTGCCTGCAATGTGGGAGACCCAGGTTCGATCCCTGGGTTGGGAAGATTCCTTGGAGAAGGGAATGGCAACCCACTGCAGAATCCTTGCCTGAAAATCCCATGAACAGAGGAGCCTGGTAGGCTACAGTCCATGGGGTTGCAAAGAGTTGGACTTGACTGAGCAACGTCACTTTCACTTTCACTCTGCATATACGTTAAATAAACAGGGTGACAATATACAGCCTTGATGCACCCCTTTCCCAATTTGAAACCAGTCCATTGTTCCATGTCCCCTTCTGACCTGCATACAGATTTCTCAGGAGGCAAAAAAGGTGGTCTGGTATTCCCATCTCTTGGAGAATTTTCCAGTTTGTCATGATCTACAGTTAAAGGCTTTAGCATAGTCAATGAAGAAGAAGTAGATTTTTTCTGGAACTCTCTTGTGTTTTCTATGATCTGACAGATGTTGGCAATTTGGTCTCTGCTTCCTCTGCTTTTTCTAAAACCAGCTTGAACATCTGGAAGTTCTTGGTTTAGGTACTATTGAAGCCTAGCTTGGAAAATCTTGAGCACTACTTAGCTAGTGTGTGAGATGAGTGCAATTGTGTGGTAGTATGAACATTCTTTGGCATTGCCTTTCTTTGGGGTTAGAGTGAAAACTGATCTTTTCCAGTCCTGTGGCCACTGTTAAGTTTTCCAAATTTGCAAGCACATTGAGCACAGCATTTTAACAACATCACCCCTAGGATTTGAAAGAGCTCAACTTGAACTCGATCCCATCCACTAGCTTTGTTTGCAGTGATGCTTCCTAAGGCCCACTTGACTTCACATTCCAGGATGTCTGGCTCTAGATGAGTGATCACACCATTGTGGTTATCTGGATCATTAAGATCTTCTTTGTATAGTTGTTCTGTGTATTCTTGTCACCTCTTCTTAATATCTTCTGCTTCTGTCAGGTCCATACCATTTCTGTTCTTTATTATGCCCAATTTTGTATGAAATGTTCCCTTGGTATCTCTAATTTTCTTGAAGAGATCTCTAGTCCTTCCCTTTTTATTGTTTTCCGTATTTCTTTGCATGAACACCGAGGAAATCTTTCTTATCTCTCCTTGCTAATTCTTTGGAACTTTGTATCCACATGGATATATCTTTCCTTTTCTCCTTTGCCTTTAGCTTCTCTTCTTTTCTCAGCTATTTGTAAGGCTGTCTCAGACAACCATTTTGCCTTTTTGCGTTTCTTCTTCTTGGGTTTGGTTTTGATCACTGCCTCCTGTACAATGTTACAAACCTCTGTCCATAGTTTTCAGGCACTCTCTCTACCAGATCTAATCTCTTGAATCTATTTGTCACTTCAAGNGTTTGTAAGGCTGCCTCAGACAACCATTTTGCCTTTTTGCGTTTCTTCTTCTTGGGTTTGGTTTTGATCACTGCTTCCTGTACAATGTTACAAACCTCTGTCCATAGTTTTCAGTCACTCTCTCTATCAGATCTAATCTCTTGAATCTATTTGTCACTTCAAGGGATTTGATTTAGGTCATACCTGAATGGTCTAGTGGTTTTCACTACCTTCTTCAATTTAAGTCTGAATTTGGCAATATGGAGTTCATGATCTGAGCTACAGTTAGTTCCTGGTCTTTTTTTGCTGACTGTGTAGAGCTTATCCTTTTTTGGCTGCCAAGAATATAATCAATCTGAATATATTATATTGACCATATGGTGATGGTCATTTGTAGAGTTGTCTCTTGTGTGGTTGGAAGGTGTTTGCTGTGACCTGTGTGCTCTCTTGGCAAAACTTTGTTAGCCTTTGCCCTGCTTCATTTTGTACTCCAAGGCCAAACTTACCTGTTACTCCAGGCATCTCTTGATTTCCTACTTTTGCATTCCAGTCCGCTATGATGAAAGGACATCTTTTTTTTTTTTTTTTGATGTTAGTTCTGGAATATCTTGTAGGTCTTCATAGAACCGTTCAGCTTCAACTTTTTCAGCATTAGTGATTGGGGCATAGACTTGGATTACTGTGATATTGAATGGTCTGCTTTGGAAATGCAGAGAGATCATTCTGTCATTTTTGAGACTGCACCCAAGTACTGCATTTCAGACTCTTTTATGAACTATGACTTTATTTCTTCTAAAGGGATTCTTGCCCACAGTAGTAGATACAATGGTCATCTGAATTAAATTCACTCATTCTGGCCCATTTTAATTCACTGATTCCTAAAATGTAGATGTTCACTCTTGCCATCTCCTGTCTAACCACTTCCAATTTACCTTGATTCGTGGACCTAACATTCCATGTTCCTATGCAATACTGTTCTTTACAGCATTGGCCTTTACTTCCATCACCAGTCACACCCCCAACTGGGCCTTATTTTCACTTTGGCTCAGTCTCTTCATTCTTTCTGGAGCTATTTCTCCACTCTTCTCCAGTAGCATATTGGGCACCTACTGACTTGGGCAGTTCATCTTTCAGTGTCATATATTTTTGCCTTTTCATACTGATTATGGGGTTAAAGAAATGTACCATTGTTATACACAATATTGATGAACCTCAAAAACTTTATATTGAGTGGAGGAAGTTAGCCTCTTCATGATTTCATTCTGTGACTTTCTCAAAAAGACAAAGTTATCATAATGGAGAACTGATCATTTGTTAGGAGTTAGAGGGTGGAACTCATGTCCATTGAGTCAGTGATGTCATCTAACCATCTCGTTCTCTATCATCCCCTTTGCCTCCTGCCTAAAACTTTCCCAGCATCAAGGTCTTTCTCCAATGAGTTGGCTCTTCCAATCAGGTAGCCAAAGTATTGGAGCTTCAGCTTCAGCATCAGTCCCTCCAATGAATATTCAGGATTGATTTCCCTTAGGATTTACTGGCTTGATCTCTTTGCAGTCCAAGGGACTCTTAAGAGTCCTCTCCAACACCACTGTTCAAAAGCATCAATTCTTCAGTGTTCAGCCTTTTTTATGGTCCAATTCTCACATCCATACATAACTACTGGAAAAACCATAGCTTTGACTATATTATATGGTAAGAGTATTCTTTTATGTAAGAAACCACTCAACTGTCCAAAGTGGCTATATCTTTTTGCATTTCTCTCCAGCAGTAAATGAGGATTCCTTTTGTTCCCCATGCTCAGCACATTTGGTGTTGTTAGTGTTTTGGATATCACATGCTCAGTCACTCAGTCATGTCCAACTCTTTATGATCCCATGGATTATAGCCCACTGGACTCCTCTGTCCATGGAATTTTGCAGCCAAGAATATTGGAATAGGTTACTATTTTCTTCTCCAGGGGATCTTCCAAACCCAGGGATTGAACCCATGCCTCCTGAATCTCCTGTGTTGATTGTTTACCACTGAGCCAGTTTTGAAAAGCCAGTTTTGGATATTATCCCCTCCTAATAGTGCATAGCGTTACCTCACTGTTGTTTTCATTTACAATTCCCTCATAATTTATGATGCTCAGTATCTTCTAGTATATGTGTGCCAATCGAGAAGTAACAGTTAGAACTGTGTATGGAACAACTGACTGGTTCAGGATTGAGAAAGGGGTTTGACAAGGCTGTTTATAGTCACCATGTTTATTTAACTTATATGAGGAGCACATCATGAGAAATGCCAGGTTGGATGAATTACAAGCTGGAATCAAGATTGCCAGGAGAAATATCAACAACCTCAGATATGTGGATGATATCACTCTAATGGCAGAAAGTGAAGAGGAACTAAAGAACCTCTTGATGAGGGTGAAGGAGGAGAGTGAAAATGCTGGCTTAAAGCTAAATATTTTTTAAAAAAAAAGATAAGCTCATGGCATCTGGTGCCATCATTTCATGGCAAATACAAGGGGGAAAGGTGGAAGCATTGACAGATTTTTTATTTCTATAGAAACTTTCATTGAGACATTGGCAGGGATTACAGTGAAGTTGTATATGCTTACAACATAATTATTGAATAATTTTTCTCATTTGTTCTGTCGTGTTTTTCATTTCTACAGTTGGTGGATTGCATCTCTGTCACTTTGTATAGTGTATTCATCTTGTTCTTTATGTCCTGTAAATTGGAGGTTAAAAGGGAGGTTTAATCTGATTCAGGTTTCTTTTGCTTCCTTTTTTTTTTTTTGCCAAGAACACACATCATAGGTAGTATTTTGTTCTTAACATGCAGAATAATATAATCTCTGGTGGTTTCTCTTTCTGTGATATTAGCAACCACTGATGTTCAGCAACTAGGTTATGAATATATTCTCAAATTACTTTATTTAAGTAGTCATTATTTTGCAACCATAATATAACTATTTATTGTTAAATTAATATTTTATTGATAAAATTGTTTTTCATATTTCTTATTTATTATTCATCTAATATTTTAGACATTGTCATTTCCATTTGGGGAACTTTTTTCTTAGATAATTTTCATAGAGTCTACAGTAATGGTACATTCTGTAAGTGCTTGACTAGTTTTCATTTTTACTTATGAGAAATTATTTGAAATGGACAAAATTATAGGCTCAAAGCTCATTTTGCCCTCAGAAGTCTATATATGTTATTGTTTCTTCTGACATCTAGTGATACACATTGAGTGTCAATGTTCATTTAATATTAGGAAAGAAATTATACTAAGAAAGCAGTGATGAATACTCATGGCTTTTGAATTACAATCTGATTATGGGAAATTTTGAAAGATCATTATCTGAGGTTTCTTGGCCTTCATTTATAACAGGAACAAAATTTTAGCAACAAAATCAGATACATCTCTAGCTTAATACCTATTACTTGGGATTCTTTGGGTGAACAAAGATGGAGAAATGGTGAGATTTGTTCAAGGAAACAGGGTGAATAGAGTTAATGTTCAAGCAGTATCAAGTCTTAGTAACTTTCAGTGAATGGAATAATATGTAAGAGCAGGTTAAATTGATCTATGTGGAAAGCGATGTCACCAGATGTGCTTGGAGAGACGTGTATTGGGTTCTGGGGGATGCTGCTGGAGATAGAGATGTCAACAAAAAAATTGCCCACATATTACAGGAGAAGGGTAATAAGTCTGAGGAGCACAGCTATGATTCCGTGTGTTACTAGCCAAAAGAAAGGGCAAAAGAAGCTTGCTCACTCTTTGGTTGCACACTTGAAGGGCCATAACTTAATCTTAGTTATTAAGTAATCATAGTATGTTAATGAATAACTTGACAAAACATAGATTTGGGCCTTTGTCTTTTCTCTGGAAACAGGATGAACCTTGGGCTGATAACCAGGTGGGAAGTGGACCTTTTCAGGGAATGGAAAATAAATAAGTGCTGGAAAAATGATAGTCTCAGAGTCAAGACTCTCCCCACCCACTTACCTCTCAGCGTCATGCCTAAAACAATGACTAATAGACTGAAAAATGCCATTGGAAAAGCTATAACCATCGCCATATCCCACGTCCAGTCATTGTACAAGGGAACCAAAGGGTCTGAAGTAGAGACTGAAAAAAAATTAGTTGAATTGTGAATTAGGGGGAGAGAATATTCATGAATTAACATTTAATATTACTTATACTGAGAATTTACTCTTTAGAAGTCATTGTTCTACCACTTAAAATGGTTTAATTCAGTTAATCCTTACAATAAATATATATGAAATAGATTCATTAACACTCTTTTGTTATAATCTTTCTTATCAACTTTCAGTTGAGTTTATAAGATGAAACCTTTGGATGAACAGAATGGCTTTTGTGTTTGGGAGGAATGTGAATCTTTGGGAGCTAGACTACTGTAGACAGAATGGGCCCCTAAAAGTATCTGTTTCCCAATACCTGGAACTTGTGAATATGTTACATTCCATGGAAATAGAGACGTTGCAGAGGTAATTAAGGTTATGAACCTTAACATAGGGAGATTATTCAAGTTAATTCATGCAGATCCAATATAGTTATATGAGTCCTTAAGTCAGAGACTTTTAAAGACTGAAGTCAGAGAGATGCAGCAGAATGCAAGGTTCAATTCAGTTCAGTTCAGTCGCTCAGTCGTGTCCGACTCTTCACAAGGTTAGAGAGGGTCAAATGATGAAATGGACTTGACCCACCACTGCTGGAAGAGCCACATGGAAAGCACGTGAAGAAATCCAGGCAGGCTGCAGTCCTCGGGTTGACAGTTGATAAGGAAATGGGACCTCAGTCCCACAACTTTAAGGAGCAAAATTTGGCCAACAATCTAAATAAATTCAGGAGTGAGGCTCTATAAGTATAACCCATATGATGGCAAAATTCCTCTTCATCTTTGANTCAGTCTCACAACTTTAAGGAGCAAAATTTGGCCAACAATCTAAATAAATTCGGGAGTGAGGCTCTATAAGTATAACCCATATGATGGCAAAATTCCTCTTCATCTTTGAAAAGTGAAAGTGCAAGTTGCTCAGTTGTGTCTGACTCTTTGAGACCCCATGGACTGTATAGTCCATGGAATTCTCCAGGCCAGGATACTGGAGTGGGTAGCCTTTCCTTCCTCCAGGGGATCTTCCCAACCCAGAGATTGAACCCAGGTCTCCCGCATTGCAGGCAGATTCTTTACCAGCTGAGCCACAAGGGAAGTCTTTCATCCTTGGGTTCATGGAACTAGAAAACCAAGTGCTTACTCCTAAAATATAATGGTGCAACAGGTATAGGAGAATATTTTAGCCATTCTCATTGAATTGTGAAGAAAATGAGAAGGAAAAAGTAGTCACTGTTCCCAAGTAATTTCAAAGGTCAACTGAGAAAACTCCATTAGGTTTCNGGTCTCCCGCATTGCAGGCAGATTCTTTACCAGCTGAGCCACAAGGGAAGTCTTTCATCTTTGGGTCCATGGAACTAGAAAACCAATTGCTTACTCCTAAAATATAATGGTGCAACAGGTATAGGAGAATATTTTAGCCATTCTCATTGAACTGTGAAGAAAATGAGAAGGAAAAAGTAGTCACTGTTCCCAAGTAATTTCAAAGGTCAACTGAGAAAACTCCATTAGGTTTCAAGTCTTGAGGATAAACACATATGACTCTAGCCTCTAGGATTACTGCTTTGTTTTTGGAGACATTTTTCCTTTATGAAGGGTAGCACATGTGTGGAGGTGGTTTAGTCACTAAATCATGTCCAACTCTGGCGACCCCATGAACTATAGCTTGCTAGGCTCCTCTGTCCATGGAATTCTCNTAAACACATATGACTCATGACTCTAGCCTCTAGAATTACTGCTTTGTTTTTGGAGACATTTTTCCTTCATGAAGGGTAGCACATGTATGGAGGTGGTTTAGTCGCTAAATCATGTCCAACTCTGGCGACCCCATGGACTATAGCTTGCTAGGCTCCTCTGTCCATGGAATTCTCTACACTGAAAAATGGATCCCAAAGATATTCAATATCTAATTACNCAAACACATATGACTCTAGCCTCTAGGATTACTGCTTTGTTTTTGGAGACATTTTTCCTTTATGAAGGGTAGCACATGTGTGGAGGTGGTTTAGTCACTAAATCATGTCCAACTCTGGCGACCCCATGAACTATAGCTTGCTAGGCTCCTCTGTCCATGGAATTCTCTACACTGAAAAATGGATCCCAAAGATATTCAATATCTAATTACAAGCTGGAATAAAGGTTGCAGGGGAAATATCAACAACTTCAGATATGCAGATGATACCACTCTAATGGCAGAAAGGAAAGAGGAGTTTAAGAACCACTTGAAGGTGAAAGAGGAGAGTGAAAAAGCCTGCTTAAAACTTAACATTCAAAAACTAAGATCATGGCATCCGGTCCCATCACTTCATGGCAAATAGATGGGGAAACAGTGGAAACAATGACAGTTCTTTTCTTGCATTCCAAAATCACTCAAATGGTGTCTGCAGCCACAAAATTAAAAGACGCTTGCTCCTTGGAAGAAAAGCTATGACCAACCTAGATAGCATATTAAAAAGCAGAGATATCACTTTGCAGACAAAGGTTCATAAGTCATAAGTCAAAGCTTATGGTTTTTCCAGTAGTCATGTATGGATGTGAGAGTTGGACCATAAAGAAGGCTGAGCACCAAAGAATTGATGCTGTTGAACTGTGGTACTGGAGAAGACTCTTGAGAGTCCCATGGACAAGGATATCAAACCAGTCAATCCTAAAGGACATCAGTCCTGAATATCCACTGAAGGACTGATGCTGAAGTTGAAGCTCCAGTCCTTCGGCCACCTGATGGGAAGAGCCAACTCATTGGAAAAGACCCTGATGGTAAGAAGTATTGAGGGCAAGTGGAGAAGGGGACAACAGAGGATGAGATGGTTGGATGGCATCACCAACTCAATGGATATGTGTTTGAGCAAACTCTGGAAGTTAGTGAAGGGCAGAGAAGTCTGGCATGCTGCAGTCCATGGGGTTCCAAAGAGTTGGACACGACTTAGTGACTGAACCACAATAACCCGTGAAACTCATGCATGGTATCTTATGTGATAAAAGAATATTTAGAGATGTCATTAAGTTATAAATCTCAAGGTGGCAGTTTTAGCCTGGATTATCTGGGTGGGCTCAATTCAATCACAAGTTCTCTAAGAGGTAGGCAGNCCTTATGTGATAAAAGAATATTTAGAGATGTCATTAAGTTATAAATCTCAAGGTGGCAGTTTTAGCCTGGATTATCTGGGTGGGCTCAATTCAATCACAAGTTCTCTAAGAGGTAGGCAGAAGAAGAAAACAATGTGAAGATACAGCTGAGAGAGTTTTTAAATGTGTTTCTACTGTCTTTGAAAAATGTAGGAAATATTCCGTTAACCAAGAAATGCAAGGAGTGCAACTCTAGAAACTGTAAAAGGCAAGAAAATGGATTCTCCTTAGACCTTCTGAAAGAATTGCAGGTTTTGTGACATTGGATTTAGCCCAGTGAAATGCATTGCAGACTTTTGACCTCGNAGTTTAAAGGAAGGAAAAGTTAAAAGTTGGAGAAGGAAATGGCAACCCCCTCCAGTATTGTTGCCTGGAGAATCCCATGGACGGAGGAGCTTGGGGGGCTACAGTCCATGGGTTGCAAAGAGTTGGACATGACTGAGCGACTTCGCTTTCATAAAGTTAAAAAATTCACCTAACACATGATTCTGTGTTGCTCAGTAGTAAAGAATCCACCTGCCAAAGCAGCAGACACGGATTCGATTCCTGGGTGGGGAAGAGACGGCAAACCACTCCAGCAGTTTTGCCTGGAAAATCCCACTGAGAGAGGAGCCTGCTGGGCTAGAGAGAGTCCATGGAGTCACAAAAGAGTAGGACATGACTGAGCAACTAAACAGCAACACATGATCTAGTTTAATTCCTAAGTATTTATTTAAAAGAAGTCGCTGACCATGGCTAAGTGATCATTAAAGCTGGGGGACTTTACAATCAGAAATAATTTATATTTCCTTGGGAAGCTCTTATAAAGACTCAGTTGGTCTATACCCTAGTCTGTTGGCTCCTCATGTCTATTTCTACAGAATCCTCAGGAGTAAGTGTTCTGACTTAGTTCAAACTAAGAAGTCCAGAGGAATTTTGGCTTAGGTTGACTATTTCTCTCAAACATCATATTCAAGTGCTTGGTTTGTTTGTACAAACATTAATTTTCCTCTTGATAATAGAAAGTAGGGTCTTTCCATCCATTGATTTGGTAACTTCTGAGGCAAGGTTTGCAATTTTCAGTGGACAGTTTAGAAATATAGGACTGTGCATGTCGTGGTTCAAGGCTGCCTGGCATGAGGAAGGGAGGAGAGGGAACCGAGAAAGTTCTACTAGTGACCACCCTAATTCTCTAAAAGTCTCTTCTGTGGTTTGACAGGAATGCCTCAAGTAAAATAAAAGGTTTCTTTGCCTTGATTAGATGGCAATTATCTCGTACATACATATTCCTTAGACATCTCTAAATTATGAACTGCTAAGTGCTAAAATCATTTTTTGAATACCATTTTATTAATTTATCAATTTTACCTCTAAATGATGACCATATTTCATAATAGTCCAAGGAAAGAAAGTGAAAGTCGCTCAGTTGTGTTTGACTCTTTGCGACCCCATGGACTATACAGTCCACAGATCTCCAGGCCAGAATACTGGAGTGGGTAGCCTTTCCTTTGTCCAGGGGATCTTCCCAACCCAGAAATCGAACTGGGGTCTCCTGCATTGCAGGTGGATTCTTTACCAGTTGAGCCACCAGAGAAGCCCAAGGAAAGAATCATAAGCTTCCTGAACCTGCATGTAGATTTAAGAGGTATATGCGAGCACTGCGATTGGATTCATGCTAACACTGTATTTTCAAAGTAGACTCTAAGCCTCAAAGAGATAAGAAGCATTGACCTAGAGTCACGAATGCACACCAATGGCATAGTAAATCAGCGGTGACCCAGTCGTGTTTCCTGAAGCCAGAGGGTTTCTTATTCCTTATAGCAGAAGGAGTTATGTCCTTAAAGGCAGTTGAAAACACTGGTGGCAGTCAGAGCAGCTTTAGTCTTTGACACTCACGATAAACAGTGTCAGAATGTGGTCCTCTGAGATGTCACCTAAACTGTTGATCTTCCTGATTATGAGGAAAACGTCATACAGCTCTTGCTAAACACCAAGAAAACAGATATCCAGGGAAAGGAGATCTTTTAAGCTCTCAGTCACCACGATTAATTCCATTTACCTCGTCTCCAGAACTTCAGATATATAATGAGCATTCCAGGAAAGGCTAAAAGACATGGTAATTGAGTGACACTTGAGCTCAACCAACCACTGAAGTCACATGGGAACGCTAGAACAGAGAGAGTTCGTATTAATGAAAGAGGAACGCAGGAATATGGGTTACCATTGCCCTCAGAACCATTATCAGAAAAAGCACAGTCATTGCTTC
>SJYW01048774.1:69156-102544 GCA_006410735.1 Raphicerus campestris
TAGATGTTTTTCTGGAACTCTCTTGCTTTTTCCATGATCCAGCGGATGTTGGCAATTTGATCTCTGGTTCCTCTGCCTTTTCTAAAACCAGCTTGGACATCAGGGAGTTCACGGTTCACATATTGCTGAAGCATGGCTTGGAGAATTTTGAGCATTACTTTACTAGCATGTGAGATGAGTGCAATTGTGCGGTAGTTTGAGCATTCTTTGGCGATGCCTTTTTTTGGAATTGGAATGAAAACTGACCCTTTCCAGTCCTGTGGCCATTGCTGAGTTTCCCAAATTTGCTGGCATATTCAGTGCAGCACTTTTACAGCATTATCTTTCAGGATTTGAAATAGCTCCACTGTAATTCCATCACCTCCACTAGCTTTGTTCATAGTGATGCTTTCTAAGGCCCACTTGACTTCACATTCCAAGATGTCTGGCTCTAGATGAGTGATCACATCATCATGATTATCTGGGTCATGAAGAACTTTTTTGTACAGTTCTTCCATGTATTCTTGCCACCTCTTCTATATACAATCTATTTTGCCTGGACATAAGTTGGGAAAATAATTGTTTTTAAAATTGTTCTATGCCAAAATCACTGCTGACGGTGACTGCAGCCATGACATTAAAAGAAGCTTACTCCTTGAAAGAAAAGTTATGACCAATCTAGACAGGATATTCAAAGGCAGAGACATTACTTTGCTGACTAAGGTCCATCTAGTCAAGGCTATGGTTTTTCTAGTAGTCATGTATGGATGTGAGAGTTGGACTACGAAGAAGGCTGAGCGCTGAAGAACTGATGCTTTTGAAATGTGGTGTGGGAGAAAACTCTTGAGAGCCCCTTGGACTGCAAGGAGATCCAACCAGTCCATTCTGAAGGAGATCAGCCCTGGGATTTCTTTGGAAGGAATGATGCTAAAGCTGAAACTCCAGTAATTTGGCCACCTCATGCGAAGAGTTGACTCACTAGAAAAGACTCTGATGCTGGGACAGATTGGGAGTAGGCAGAGAAGGGGACGACAGAGGATGAGATGGCTGGATGGCATCATGGACTCGATGGACGTGAGTCTGAGTGAACTCTGGGAGTTGGTGATGGACAGGGAGGCCTGGTGTGCTTGATTCATGGGGTCGAAAAGAGTCGGAGACATGACTGAGCAACTGAACTGAACTGTACTGATGTCTTTTTACCTAATAGGTCAGTATCATTCAGTGATATGTTCACTCAGAAGGATGATACATTCATTCAGTTTAACCACAAAACAAGATGGAAGAGTCTGGTTGTAAAGGACTTGTTGGTTTAGAGACTGATCTCTTTTTCATGTTGACATAATTTAAGTTCTAAAAGGGAGGTGGTATCTTGAAAGTTAATGAGAATCTATATAAGCAAAAAGACTATCATCAAATTGAGTGTGTTCTAGAGCAAGACTCACAGGATTCATCCATCACAAAGTGATTTTGAGTGAGGCAGACGCTGGATTCACTTCATGATGATTCAATATTTACTTAAGAGAGAAAGCACTTACCTTGAGGGCACAGAACTAACTGTGAGTCTGAACAACTCAGGAAACATCTATATGACCTGTTCCTAAAACAGCATTGTCCTGCGAAGTTCCCAATTAAGAGATGTGAAGTTCAACATTTCTAAAGTGAGAAACAAGCCCTAAATCGTCCTATGATTGGCATTCATTGACAAATGTTGTACAGCTTTGCCTAAACACCCCATGTGACTTACACATCACTTTAAGAGAGATTCTCTTAATGACTCCACACTGGTTGCAGCAATTATCTCCTTTTGTGAAACATTGACAACAAAGGAGCACAATAGCCAAAAACAATATCACGAACAGAAGCAATACAGAGAATGTCATCCAAATGTGGTCTGGGTAAAACAGCTCGTCTGAAAGAAAGGGCAGAGCCATTTGAAGATCAATAAACCCACAACATGGAGCACCATTGGGTTAGGAATTTTACTGCTAATAAAGCAAGATTCTCTTTCAGGTCCTGTTTTTTCTTTACTTTTTTGTATGTGGGTGGGGGCTAAAGTTCAGTGGAGCTGTTTTAGTGGCAAACACAGAGCCTGGAATTGAGTTTTTTTTTGGGTAGAATTTCACTTGAAGCTATAGTTGATGGAAGGAAGTCTTTCTCTCTCTCTCTCCCTCTCTTGCTCTCATTTCTTATTAACAATTCCAGTGCAAATACTTCCTAACTGTAAAGGAAACAATCAAGCAGAATCCTGTACACCCTGCTTGTGGTTGAGAAGCTCAGTGGCTATAAGACAGCCTCAAAACTGTCTCTAATGAGTTCTTAGGGTGTAAAGATAATGGAGACAAGTAGACATTTCTTTACTTTTATGATCTGCATTTCTTGATACCCTCTAATACGAGGGTTATATGGTATATCCCTTAAAAATGTTTATTGTTTCACTTTTAACCTTTGACTTCTAACCTATATGTAATTATATGTATGAGTCTTTTTCTTCCAGAAATACAGACAATTATTCCAACTTCTTTTAGGAATTTTTCATTTTTTTAATGCACTAAACTTTATACTTCATAATTTGTTACACTGTTTTTTTTTATGATTTGAATCTCTTTCTGCCCCTGTTAGTTTTTAGCACTGATACAATGGCCTACTCCTGTGATGGTACAAAATATTCTATGGTTGGAAATTACCACAAACTGTTTAACATTTATTCACAATTAATTTATTATAGTCAGTTTTTAATCTGATAAAGGAAATTCTTCCTCATTTTTAAAATTATTATTGCCATTTACAGATATTCATTTTTCTATACTAACTTCAGACTTTTTAAGACTTCCAAGGGATTTCTTTCTGGAATGTCTTTAAATAAATAATTATATAAACTTTGGTTTATTTTTGTCTTCAAGGAGGTGAATATTCCTATTAAAAACTGACTGTTCCTCCACAAATATGTATCTCTTTTTGTGGTTTTTTGGGCTTCCCTGGTGGCTCAGACGGTAAAGCGTCTGTCTACAATGTGGGAGACCCGGGTTCGATCCCTGGGTTGGGAAGATCTCCTGGAGAAGGAAATGGCAAGCCACTCCAGGACTATTGCTTAGAAAATCCTATGGACAGAGGAGCCTGGTAGGCTGTAGTCCATGGGGTCACAAAGAGTCAGACATGACTGAGCGACTTCACTTCACCTCAGGCAGAATATGTGATATATTTCATAGTTCTGTATTTACCTTGTAATGAAATTTTGTGGCTAATGTTTAGTGAATGTTACTATTTCCAGACTTTCCTTGGGATTGAGCCTCTTATTATTAGTCCTTGTTCTAGTTCCCAATTAAGGAAATTCATCATCCATAAATATATGCCTTTTGATTGCATATTTACCACATATTTGATATTTTTTAATATTACCAACAGCACTTGGGGGGCTAGTTTTTCAGGGAAAAGAAAGCTTATCTTGCAGTATTTTTATAGATTTCATATTTATTTTATGTTAAATTTTTAATCTGTATGAATATTTATGAATTGGACAAAAGTCTGAGAGCTGTATTTATTATATGGGATGTGAAAATTTGTAACAATATTGTTCACACAGCCTATGAAAGCAATTTTTTTCAAAATTATTATTACATGATTCAACTTTAAATATTAATTTAATTGATTATGATACAGTTTTTTCTCAAATATTATGTTTATGTTATAGCCTATTCCAATTTGACTCCTATCTGAAACTAATAATTGAATATATATGCATGCGTGCATGCATGCTCAGTCATGTCTGACTCTTTGCTATCCCAGGAACTGTAGACCACCAGGCTCCTCTGTCCTTGGGATTTCCCAGGCAAGAATACTTGAGTGAGTTGCCATTTCCTCCTCTAGGGAATCTTCCTGACCCAGGGATCACACATCTCCTGCGTTTCCTGCATTGGGAGGTGGATTCTCTCACCTGGGAAGCCCGAATATATCTATATAATGCTAACCAATTTGAATAAGAAACAACTATCTTTAATGAAACAATAAGAAACATTTGAAAGATTTAAAACAGGTTCTGAAGAAAATTCTTCTTTACCATTGATAAAAGAGATCAAAACAAGTGCTTCCAAATACTCATTTTTGCCTGCTGCGCTTATGTGTCTTCCCCCTGCCTCTCTCCCTATTCCTACTCAGATAATTTGCAGATTCCTCTTAGTCATCTAAAGGACATCTAAAAGGTGGATGCTCCACAACTCCGTTCTAGGAACCTGGTTTTTAATTTTTTCTGTCCTTACTCACTTCGTATCTAGTCTGATTCCATTGTATTAAATATTCTTCTTAAAGACATTCACATATGTCTCAAGCCTGGTCTGCTCCACAGAACTTTGAACTCACTATCTAACTCCCAGTTGATACTTCCCTTGCAAGTCTTATCTCTAAGATAGGCTCATTTCACAAACTTCCCCATCTCAGGAGATGAAAACATTTTTTCATGACTCAAATTATCCTATTAATTTTTCTTTATGTTGATATATTGACAATGAAACTCTGACAAACACTCACCAGCCAGGATGATATTTGTTCGCTTCTCTTCACCTGTTAGAGGATTGCGAATGTAGCAAGTCATGTTGCTCCATGACTGGTTTCTAAGGACAAGGGTCATCTTCATGTGAAACAACCTGGCTCCATCCTGTGAATAGGATTTTGATGAATGTGGAACCATCTCTCCTCTGCTGTCTCTGCACTCCATCTGGGGCTTTGGGAACCACCCTCCTGAGTTATAGTCTACCATGAGTCCCTCAGTGTCAGGAGCCTGAACACGGATTTGTGTTTCCAAGCCTAATGCTGGGGAAAATGGGACAGAAAGATCAAGACAGTTGTTGCTTTGAGGTTGGATTGGAAATCTGAAAAGAGTCTCAACAGAAGAATTGTGATCTTCAACAGAAGAAGAGGCAATACTCAAATTCACATCCAAATTACAAATTAGGCAAATTCTGATCACTTTGCATTGTTTGTCCACTATATAGTATATTCTTACATTAGATAAATAGATCTTTCTTATTATAGTATTTGAAACATGCTTGAAAATGTGAAAAAAATAAAAAGAAACATTGATCTACTTTCATATATTTCCGCTTACAGGGTCACAAGGTCATTGATATGCAACATTCCACCATGAAACTTACCTATTATGCTCAGATTCATGCTGGCCACCTCACTGATGCCACTACCTTTAAATGAACACTGATACGATCCATCATCAGAAACACTGATATTGCGAAGTCTGAGTCACCTTGCCCTGTCTAATGGCCTCTTTCATAAACTCTATCCGGTTCACATATTCTGGGGCAGCTTCTCCATTACACTTCATGACCATCCCTGTACAGGTGAACAAGTTTGGAGTTGTCCCCTCTGAACCAGCGCACCTCCATGCGCTCTGCACTTCGTGGTGGGGACAACTGGCAGCTGAGCTCAGTGTGTCCTCCTACGGTAGCCACCAAGTGTCTCATGGGAATGGTTACTGTCTAGCTTTCTGTGGAAGAAGACAGAAAACCAGGATACATGTGAGGCCAACAACTTCTTTGTTGCTACACATTGTAGGATACACTGAGTTCTTATCATTCGACCTGGCCATTCTAAATGTCCAGCTATGACTATATCCCTTTCTAAACATCTCACTACAAAAAAATCAACTAGACATAGAAGTATGTAATGAAGGAAATGAGAGGCAAAACATTATGAAATATACAAGAATAAAAATACCAAAAGAAATTCTTTTCTTTAAATGTAAATAGACTAAACTTTCCAATCAGCAGACAGAGTTGGGAGAAGGGATAAAAACACATGATACAACTAGGTATTGTCTGCAAAAGACTCACTTTAGATCCAAAGACTTGAATAAGTTGAAAGTAAAAGGATGAAAAAAGTTATTCAATGCAAATAGTAACCAAAACAGAACATGCCTTGCTATAGTAATATCATGCAAAATAGGCTTTCTCTCCAGCTTTATTGAAGAATAATTGACAAAAGTCAGTCCTAAATATTCATTGGAAGGACTGATGCCAAAGCTGAAGTTCCAATACATTGGCCACATTGATGTGAAGGGTCAACTCGTTAGAAAAGACCCCGATGCTGGGAAGGATTGGAGGCAGGAGGAGAAGGGGACAACAGAGGATGAGATGGTTGGATGGTATCACCAACTCAATGGACATGAGTTTGAGCAAGCTCCAGGAGTTGGTGATGGACAGGGAGGCCTGGCATACTGCAGTCCATGGGGTTGCAAAGAATTGGACATGACTGAGTGACTGAACTGAACTAACAAAAAATTGTATATTTAAAGTGTATAGTTCTTAGTCATTATTGTTTCAAATATTCCTATTTCTCTTTTCCATTTTGTACTATCATTCCATTTTATTTTTTTAGTTGTCCCACTTTTTTTTTTTTACTCTTTCTCTGGTTTTCAAATTTGAAAGTTTCTGCAGATAATCCTCAAGCTCAAAGATCCTTTCCTTGTCCAGGTCCTGGCTGCTAATGAGCCCACGAAACGATTCCTTCATTTCTGTTACAGTGTTTTTAATCCCTATGACTTCTTTCTGATTCTTTCTTAGAATTTACATCTCTTTGCTTGCATTGCTTATCTGTTCCTGCATGTCATCTACTTCTCCATTANAGAAGGAAATGGCAAGCCACTCCAGGACTATTGCTTAGAAAATCCTATGGACAGAGGAGCCTGGTAGGCTGTAGTCCATGGGGTCACAAAGAGTCAGACATGACTGAGCGACTTCACTTCACCTCAGGCAGAATATGTGATATATTTCATAGTTCTGTATTTACCTTGTAATGAAATTTTGTGGCTAATGTTTAGTGAATGTTACTATTTCCAGACTTTCCTTGGGATTGAGCCTCTTATTATTAGTCCTTGTTCTAGTTCCCAATTAAGGAAATTCATCATCCATAAATATATGCCTTTTGATTGCATATTTACCACATATTTGATATTTTTTAATATTACCAACAGCACTTGGGGGGCTAGTTTTTCAGGGAAAAGAAAGCTTATCTTGCAGTATTTTTATAGATTTCATATTTATTTTATGTTAAATTTTTAATCTGTATGAATATTTATGAATTGGACAAAAGTCTGAGAGCTGTATTTATTATATGGGATGTGAAAATTTGTAACAATATTGTTCACACAGCCTATGAAAGCAATTTTTTTCAAAATTATTATTACATGATTCAACTTTAAATATTAATTTAATTGATTATGATACAGTTTTTTCTCAAATATTATGTTTATGTTATAGCCTATTCCAATTTGACTCCTATCTGAAACTAATAATTGAATATATATGCATGCGTGCATGCATGCTCAGTCATGTCTGACTCTTTGCTATCCCAGGAACTGTAGACCACCAGGCTCCTCTGTCCTTGGGATTTCCCAGGCAAGAATACTTGAGTGAGTTGCCATTTCCTCCTCTAGGGAATCTTCCTGACCCAGGGATCACACATCTCCTGCGTTTCCTGCATTGGGAGGTGGATTCTCTCACCTGGGAAGCCCGAATATATCTATATAATGCTAACCAATTTGAATAAGAAACAACTATCTTTAATGAAACAATAAGAAACATTTGAAAGATTTAAAACAGGTTCTGAAGAAAATTCTTCTTTACCATTGATAAAAGAGATCAAAACAAGTGCTTCCAAATACTCATTTTTGCCTGCTGCGCTTATGTGTCTTCCCCCTGCCTCTCTCCCTATTCCTACTCAGATAATTTGCAGATTCCTCTTAGTCATCTAAAGGACATCTAAAAGGTGGATGCTCCACAACTCCGTTCTAGGAACCTGGTTTTTAATTTTTTCTGTCCTTACTCACTTCGTATCTAGTCCGATTCCATTGTATTAAATATTCTTCTTAAAGACATTCACATATGTCTCAAGCCTGGTCTGCTCCACAGAACTTTGAACTCACTATCTAACTCCCAGTTGATACTTCCCTTGCAAGTCTTATCTCTAAGATAGGCTCATTTCACAAACTTCCCCATCTCAGGAGATGAAAACATTTTTTCATGACTCAAATTATCCTATTAATTTTTCTTTATGTTGATATATTGACAATGAAACTCTGACAAACACTCACCAGCCAGGATGATATTTGTTCGCTTCTCTTCACCTGTTAGAGGATTGCGAATGTAGCAAGTCATGTTGCTCCATGACTGGTTTCTAAGGACAAGGGTCATCTTCATGTGAAACAACCTGGCTCCATCCTGTGAATAGGATTTTGATGAATGTGGAACCATCTCTCCTCTGCTGTCTCTGCACTCCATCTGGGGCTTTGGGAACCACCCTCCTGAGTTATAGTCTACCATGAGTCCCTCAGTGTCAGGAGCCTGAACACGGATTTGTGTTTCCAAGCCTAATGCTGGGGAAAATGGGACAGAAAGATCAAGACAGTTGTTGCTTTGAGGTTGGATTGGAAATCTGAAAAGAGTCTCAACAGAAGAATTGTGATCTTCAACAGAAGAAGAGGCAATACTCAAATTCACATCCAAATTACAAATTAGGCAAATTCTGATCACTTTGCATTGTTTGTCCACTATATAGTATATTCTTACATTAGATAAATAGATCTTTCTTATTATAGTATTTGAAACATGCTTGAAAATGTGAAAAAAATAAAAAGAAACATTGATCTACTTTCATATATTTCTGCTTACAGGGTCACAAGGTCATTGATATGCAACATTCCACCATGAAACTTACCTATTATGCTCAGATTCATGCTGGCCACCTCACTGATGCCACTACCTTTAAATGAACACTGATACGATCCATCATCAGAAACACTGATATTGCGAAGTCTGAGTCACCTTGCCCTGTCTAATGGCCTCTTTCATAAACTCTATCCGGTTCACATATTCTGGGGCAGCTTCTCCATTACACTTCATGACCATCCCTGTACAGGTGAACAAGTTTGGAGTTGTCCCCTCTGAACCAGCGCACCTCCATGCGCTCTGCACTTCGTGGTGGGGACAACTGGCAGCTGAGCTCAGTGTGTCCTCCTACGGTAGCCACCAAGTGTCTCATGGGAATGGTTACTGTCTAGCTTTCTGTGGAAGAAGACAGAAAACCAGGATACATGTGAGGCCAACAACTTCTTTGTTGCTACACATTGTAGGATACACTGAGTTCTTATCATTCGACCTGGCCATTCTAAATGTCCAGCTATGACTATATCCCTTTCTAAACATCTCACTACAAAAAAATCAACTAGACATAGAAGTATGTAATGAAGGAAATGAGAGGCAAAACATTATGAAATATACAAGAATAAAAATACCAAAAGAAATTCTTTTCTTTAAATGTAAATAGACTAAACTTTCCAATCAGCAGACAGAGTTGGGAGAAGGGATAAAAACACATGATACAACTAGGTATTGTCTGCAAAAGACTCACTTTAGATCCAAAGACTTGAATAAGTTGAAAGTAAAAGGATGAAAAAAGTTATTCAATGCAAATAGTAACCAAAACAGAACATGCCTTGCTATAGTAATATCATGCAAAATAGGCTTTCTCTCCAGCTTTATTGAAGAATAATTGACAAAAGTCAGTCCTAAATATTCATTGGAAGGACTGATGCCAAAGCTGAAGTTCCAATACATTGGCCACATTGATGTGAAGGGTCAACTCGTTAGAAAAGACCCCGATGCTGGGAAGGATTGGAGGCAGGAGGAGAAGGGGACAACAGAGGATGAGATGGTTGGATGGTATCACCAACTCAATGGACATGAGTTTGAGCAAGCTCCAGGAGTTGGTGATGGACAGGGAGGCCTGGCATACTGCAGTCCATGGGGTTGCAAAGAATTGGACATGACTGAGTGACTGAACTGAACTAACAAAAAATTGTATATTTAAAGTGTATAGTTCTTAGTCATTATTGTTTCAAATATTCCTATTTCTCTTTTCCATTTTGTACTATCATTCCATTTTATTTTTTTAGTTGTCCCACTTTTTTTTTTTTACTCTTTCTCTGGTTTTCAAATTTGAAAGTTTCTGCAGATAATCCTCAAGCTCAAAGATCCTTTCCTTGTCCAGGTCCTGGCTGCTAATGAGCCCACGAAACGATTCCTTCATTTCTGTTACAGTGTTTTTAATCCCTATGACTTCTTTCTGATTCTTTCTTAGAATTTACATCTCTTTGCTTGCATTGCTTATCTGTTCCTGCATGTCATCTACTTCTCCATTAGAACCGTTAGCATATTAGCCACAGTTATTTTAATTTCTAGTCTAACAATTCTAACAATCCTGCCATATCAATTTCTGATTTTGATACTTTGCTCTACCCCTTCTACCTGATGTTTTGCCTTTTAGTATGCTTNAAAAAAAAGCCAAATTAGTTTAATAAGAAAAAGGAAACTCAGCGTGGTAAGCATTAAGGAAATAGAAATGGTCATTAAAGACTTCTCCTTGAAATAAGCACTGGATTTAGATGGTTTTACAAGAGTCGGTGGTTGAACTTTTATGGGAGGGATACCCTAAGTTATGTAAGTTTTTCCAGAAAATAAAGGGATAGCCTGCAATTCATTCTATGAAATCTTATGCCAAAGCTGATAAAGATAACACAATCAGAAGAAATTACAGGCTCAGAAATATAGATATGAAAGTCCTAAGTGGAACAGTTACCTACGTCTAACTGTGTATAACATAAATAAAATACCCACCTTGGTGATCAGTAACCACTTGGATTAAGAGAATCCAATTAAAATAAGAGTTTATTTAATATCAGTACTTCAACTTACATGGCCTCATGTTTGTTTTATAAGGGTCATTTTTGACTTAGGGCGCCTTGCCAGCTGCTGCATCACTTCAGTCATGTCTGACTTTGTGCGACCCCAGAGATGGCAGCCCACCAGGCTCCCCTGTCCCTGGGATTCTCCAGGCAAGAACACTGGAGTGGGTTGCCATTTCCTTCTCCAGTGCATAAAAGTGAAAAGTGAAAGTGAAGTCACTGAGTTGTGACCGACTCCTAGCGACCCCATGGACTGCAGCCTACCAGGCCCCTCCATCCATGGGATTTTCCAGCCAAGAGGACTGGAGTGGGGTGCCACTGTGTTCTCTGTCTTGCCAGCCGGCGCACCCTATGAAATGAGACCCACCATATAGCCTACCTTTGCAGGAGTGCTATGCTGCCTTTCTTCTCAGGGAATATGAGCTGGTTTACAACACTAATGATCTGAGATTTCATGCCCCCTTTTTTTATCAACTGTTGCAGTGAGTGTGGTATAAATTTGCTTTGTTTCCACCAAGTTCTTTTGCTTTATTTTTTTCTTCCTGAATTTTGTTCTCTCTACCCTAAAGACTGAATCACACAAGCATCATATATAACACATCTTTGTGAGCATAGTCAGAGTAAGATGCGTCATTGATTAAAAAGAAAACTGCTTAATGAGAGAAGAGAAGACTTATCATACAATGTGATTAGCAAAGAAAAATGCTTTGGCAGGTTGTGTTCTCAAAAATCATTTTAAAGTAATTGTGTTTGAAGTAATTGTGCTTATTTTAATGGTATTTGGGGTTGTTACAGAAATAGATGCTATTTTGATGTGGAGATTACTTAAAATAATTTCCATTGAAATTAATAATAATTATATTGACTTCATAAGAATTCACTTTTATAACTCAGGTTTTTCAAAAACAGGTATATTCCTCTGATAAGGTGAAGTAATCTTATCCTCATGACCAAATTAGATTTATCTCAGGAATGCCATTATCTTTTAAAAATAGAAAATCTGTAAATGTAGTTAATGAAATGCCATTAAGAAGAAAAATTAATGTTTATTTCCATAGGTGCACAAAAGTATTTGATAAAGTTATTTAGATTCATTTATAATAGGCATTTATTTTTAAAATCCAAAAAATGAGAAATAGAAGGGAGTATTCACTTTAAAAATTTTTATTGGAGTA
The DNA here is from genome assembly GCA_006410735.1 of Raphicerus campestris. NCBI lineage: Eukaryota > Metazoa > Chordata > Mammalia > Artiodactyla > Bovidae > Raphicerus > Raphicerus campestris. Next base: position 81,055 of record SJYW01048774.1, read on the forward strand.
TAGTTGATTTACACTACTGTGTTAGTTTCAGGTGTACAGCAAAGTAAATCAGTTATATGTATATATACATCCACTATTTTTTAGATTCTTTTCCTATGTAGGCCACTACAGAGTACTGAATAGTTTCCTATCTATACAGCCTGCTCTTATTAGTTATCTATTTTATCTATAGTAGTATGTGTANAGTTTCAGGTGTACAGCAAAGTAAATCAGTTATATGTATATATACATCCACTATTTTTTAGATTCTTTTCCTATGTAGGCCACTACAGAGTACTGAATAGTTTCCTATCTATACAGCCTGCTCTTATTAGTTATCTATTTTATCTATAGTAGTATGTGTATGTCAATCCCAATCCCCTATTTATCCCTCCCCCTCATATCCCCTGGTAACCATTAGATTGTTTATTTATTTATTTTTTTAATACTTTATTCTACTTTACAATACTGTATTGGTTTTGCCATACATTGACATGAATCAGCCACAGGTGTACACGATCTCCCAATGCCAAATCCNGTCTAGTCAAGGCTATGGTTTTTCCAGTAGTCATGTATGGATGTGAGAGTTAGACTGTGAAGAAGGCTGAATGCCAAAGAATTGATGCTTTTGAACTGTGGTATTGGAGGACTCTTGAGACTCCCTTGGACTGCAAGGAGATCCAATCAGTCAATTATAAAGGAAATCAACTCTGAATATTCATTGGAAGGAATGAATTCATTGGTGTTGAATATTCATTGTTGTTGAAGCTGAAGCTCCAATGTTTTGGCCACTAGATGTGAACAGCTGAATCATTAAAAAAGACCCTGATGCTGGGCAAGATTGAAGGAGAAGGGGATGACAGAGGATGAGGTGGTGGAATGGCATCACTGACTCAATGGACATGAGTCTGAGCAGGTTCTAGGAGGTGGTGAAGGATGGGGAGGCCTTATGTGCTGCAGCCCATGTGGTGGCAAAGAGTCAGACGTGGCTGAGCTGAGCAACGGAACAACAGTTCAGTTCAACATCCTGGGTTTTTCTGCCCAGGATGGTGGAATGCAAGATGCTAAAATTTGTCCTATGTCTCCTCCCTGTGGTCATCTGTTGAACTTCACATTCTGAAAAGTATGTTTCAGGGGCCCAGGCCCAGACTCAACCCAGTCTGAACCACCCGCTTTAAAAGCCTAGATATTATAATTCACACATGACTATCTCCCTGCTCTAAATCCCTGTCTCAGTTTAAATAGTTATAGTTGTGTGCACTCATCCTGCATTTGACACCAACAGAGCACTTCCCACGGATGAAGAGCTGGGCAAAGTGTTTCCTATTCTCTCTTTAGTAGTCACAAGCAAGCCAGGGATCCCGAACACTGAGCCTAAAGGAGGTGAATTCACTTGTCCACAGTTACACAGGTGATAAGCTGAAGTGCTGTCATCAAGACCTAACCCCTGTCTTACTTCAAATCTCTCATCCTTATCCTGTCTCCACCTCTGAGCTCTTCAGCTGAATTTCCTTAAAGGAAGGCGTCTAAGATCTGCTTTATTTCTGCCAATCACAGGCCAAGCACAGGGTTGGATACACAGTAGAAACTTGGTGAATGATGATAATTTAAAACTAATTGATGACTGACTGATCATTTATTGATCAATGCCTGACTGGGGTCAGTGACTGCTTAGATAGCCCTCCCAGGACAGATGGCTTTCCTGAAACCTAACAGGCGTGGTGAGACCACTGAGATATGGTACACCTCCATTTGCTGCATGATACAAAGGCAATTTTTTTCCTGCATCACATTTGCCAGCATCAGCACAGGGGAGCCAGGAGCCCTACCGAAGTGGGTAAACTTCCAGAGAAAAGTTCCGCAGGGAAAGGAGAGGAGGGGTAAATGCTGCAAACCAGCCAGAGTGTTAGAGTCGAAGCTTCACACTATGGGGTCTAACAGAGCAAGCATCACACGCCTTCTTGTTGATGTTCCGTAGCTAAGTTGTATCCAACTCCTTGCAGCCCCATGGACTCCAGCATGGCAGGCTTCCCCGTCCTTTAACTGTCTCCTGACGTTTGCTCAGATTCACGTCCATTGAGTTGGTGATGCCTTACAAGGGGCAAATCTCTCCCTCGGTGAGACTCCTTTCCAGTTGTTGGCACGTAATGCTGACATCTCCTCACAGGTGATCAGGCTTCTAGCTGTGGAATAAAATCCAGGTGAGGGTCTGGTCCAGTCTGGCCGGCGTGGGGCCTAGTTGGGGACTGGAGCAGTGGGAATGGGCTGGAGAGTCTCTCAGAGTCCAGTGCAGGAGCAAGTCCAGCTTAGATGTCAGGATACTGTGCTCAGGCCTTGCTCCACCACTCGCCTGCCTCCTGACCTTGGACAGCAGCTGGAATTCTCTGAGCAAGGACTCTAACGTGCTTGTGGTCCTTTCACTGAGTCCTTGGGGAGCCCCCAGGCTGTTCAGGGTCTTAGCTCACAGCAGCCCATCAGAGCTGTTGTCATCCTAGCTGGGGCCATAGCCAGGAAAAGCCCAGAGTGGGCAGTGCTCTGATGCGGAGTGCATGCCCCCCAACCTGGTCACTAGAGAGGCAGCAAAGAGCAGCCTGAGGAGGGGAGGGGAGGAAGGGAATGCTCTGTCAGTCAGCAGACGCCCTGGAGGAGCAGGAAGGGCAAGGGCTATGCAGCCAAGGCCTTAAACACCCACCCTAGTCTCGTGTGCCCGAGCAGAAATCCTCTGCAGTCTCCTGACAGTGGGAGCTGTCCAGCTTTAGCGCTCCAGACCCTGGCCTATCCTGCTGCTGTCTCTCCTCTTTCTTGATGCCCTGAGTCTAGACCATCTTGGACACGCATACAGTTCTGCACAGACCCTCCGAAACTCTTCTCTTATTTTCACTAGATGGTGAAAAAGACTCCCTCCACTCCTTGCCAAAGGAGAAGCGGGAAGGGTCACCAGATCACTCCAACAACTTTTTGCAAAGCAATTGCCATGGGATTCTAGCTCAGTTCGAACAAAATTTCAGCTGGCCCATGGAGTGTCCTCCAGCCAAAAATGCTGTTACCTGAGCCACACCTCCTGCAGGAAAGGGCCAGCCATCTGGGCTCAGTCACGGGCTAGGAGTGCCAGGGCAAGTGAGACCTCAGGGTGAGTGTTAGTGCCGAGGGAGTGGCTGGGGCTGGGGCAGCGGGTACCCTGAGCTTAGCTGTTGCCATGGTCTCCCCGGCATGACTCCCCGGGTGTCTTGACTCACTTCTAGAATTCCAGGGAGGATACTCGGCCCCTATTATATTGTCCTCATTCATTGGACCTCAGCCAAAACTGAGATAGAAACTATCCCATTTCAACATCTCATTGCATACACATTATCTCACATAATAATCCCAACTCTTTAAGAGGTACATATTATTGCCTCACTTTGCAGATGCAAAAGCTTGGCCTTGGTGGGTTAAATGATTCTCCCGTCACAGGTAAGCTAGTGAGCAGCAGACCCGGGACTCATACTCTGACTCCAAGTCTTGGCTCCGCTACCTCAGGGATGCAGGACACCCCTCCTCCCCCCTGGGAGCTCAGCGAGCAGCACAAGCATGTGCCGGTCACACCTGTGCATGGGCTGTGGCCCCATGCCAAGACCTTCTTCCACGCTCCAGACAAAGCCCCAGTTGCCAAGTGTCAGCCCCACCCCTCCTCTTAAGAAACCTGTTTACCAGGCATGTGGGGACAACGGTAGCTGCAGCAGCTAACTCTGAGCTGTAGGCTTCAGATCTGACCCTGGTGGGGCAGGGAGAGCCCCAAGTCCAGGACAAGATCTCTTTCTCAAGTTCAACATCAGGAAGTAAGGACAAGCACTGTCCCTCAGAACCCTGGGCCCAGTGGGCTGGAGTGAGAGTTCATCAACACAGGGAGGAGCCTGGCTGGTCTACGTCCTGGACTTGAGTTGTCAGAAGGTAGGTCAGAGTCACATTAGGTTTTGGGAACTTCTGCCCGGAGCCGAGGCCGAGACACTGAGCTCTGGAGGTTCCAGGCTGCGCTGTGCAGGCAGGTGTCTGATAGGGATCATTTAGTGATGAGTGTTTTTACTTCCTTCTTTTTCTTTCCTCTTCTTTCTCCATCCCTGGGTCTCTCATCATCTTTCTCAATCTTACCCCGCTAAGTGAAAGTGAAAGAAAGTGAAGTCGCTCAGTCGTGTCTGACTCTTTGCGACCCCATGGACTGTAGCCTACCAGGCTCCTCTCTCCATGGGATTCTCCAAGCAAGAGTGCTGGAGTGGGTTGCCATTTCCTTCTCCAGGGGATCTTCCTGACCCAGGGATCGAACCCTGGTCTCCTGCATTCCAGGCAGACACTTTATCCTCTGAGCCACCAGGGATGGCAATTCTTTCTTCTTGGAATTAAGTCTCCAATCTGTCCACATGAGCCCCCATCCTACTGGGACCTGGGAGCAGGTGTGATCTGGACGTGGGGGCAGTCCAAATGACTTGGCCCTTTGGTGGCTGGAGCGGGAGGCCCCGTGAAGAGGTTAGTGCCTCCCCTGGCCTGCAGAGATGGCGTAATTTTCTCCTCCATCACAGCCCCTCCTCCAAGATCAGGCCTGCTCTCCTCTCTCTGCCCAATGCAGAGCACAGCCACCTCCCCAGGTGCCGCTGACACTGCATTCTTGGGAATGGTGCCCCCTGGAGTTGTGTGATGGGACAGCCCTGACAGGGGGCCTCGCCCAGAGTGTGCTCAGGGAGCGACTGGGACCAGTTAAACGGGACTGCAATTGAATTTGAATTTAGAGGAGCATGTGAAAAAACAATGGCATCACCAGACCACGTGGGCTGAGGGCTAGGACACTGGCAGGAAGGAGGCAGAGGTGGCGGGGGGAAGAAGGGTGGCTGAGGGCTAAGGTGGCAGGAAAGGGGCTGACAGGTCTCTGGAATCAGGACCCAGACCCAGGGGGGCTCTTGTCCTCTCTCAGAGCCCCTACAGGAAGGGAAACAATGAAGCAGTTTCTTACCCACCCTGAAAAGGGATAAACCTCCATCTCTCTCCCTGTAGACAGAGAACTAGAACAAAAAGGTTTGTGTGATGCAGCCCAGCTTTTAGAGTCAGTCAGGCCTGAATTCAGAATCCAAACAAGCCACACTTACAGGACGTCACCAGTGAAACTCAGCCTCTCACCTATAAAACAGGGATGAGAAAACCAGCTCATTCAGTTAATACAAAATTGTGATTGTATTGGGGTTGTGAGCTACACAAATCTTCTGCCATGTGCTGGAAGATATTAGTCCTTACCTCCTCTTGTTCTGGAAGAGGAAGTTCTTGGCAGGAAGGTTGGCTGCTGAGAGTAGTTTTTCAGGAAGAACTTGCAAGTAGCCAGGGTGGCGCCAACTAGAAGAATAACACCATGTGCCCTGGTTTCTTCCTGGGCCTGGGAGCACCTGAAGGAGATGGAATGTCCAGGCAGCAGCATGAAAGGGGGTTTCCTTCCACATGGAAAACTCAGCTTCCACAGTATGGACTGGGCTCTGGGCTCTGAGAGCTCCCTTTGCATCAGCATTTCATTCTCAAGCTCAGGATCTCACCTTTAGAGCTTCACTCCCTCAGTCAAAGGTGTTGCTGGTTAGTCAGTCGCTTTAGGATTTGAACAAACCCAGGGCTGCTTCTTACCCAGAGCTCCATTGCAGGGATAAGTGTTTGCAGGTGCTGGGAGCTGAGTGGAATGTCTGCCAAGGGCTGGGGGCCCTGACATGGAGGATTCTGGACCTTGGCATCACAGGTGGAGCAGGGACAAAGGTCTGCATGCTTCCAGCTCAGTAAGAACAGCCCAAACCCTGCGCTCTCCATCCTTTCAACTAGGTGGCCTTCTCTGCCTGAACCTCTGTGCCAGCTTCCTCAGCCCCATCCACCCGCATGCTGGCCCCAGGGGGTTCTCTAAACTGCCAGTCTCAACACCATGTCTCCTCTGGCATCCCCCAGTCTCCCTGCAGACCCTGCGCCAGGCGCACTGCAAGCCCTCCCCTGAAAGCATCACTGCTGTTCACTCCTTCCCCTGCCCCTGCCCCCGGCCCACCTCCTCGCCCCAACACCGTGTGTTAGACACAGTTTCCACTCTCAGTGCATTGATCCTGCCCATCACTGGGGACACAAATGTGAGTGAGATACACAGGTTCCACATCTAAGAGAGACACGCTCTAAATTGACAAGTACCTTCAGGGAGATAAACAGGGCTGCAGGCTGGGGCTGTGGACGTTCCCCAGACTGGGAGTCAGAGAGGACTTCCAAGAAACGATGATGATGGAGGTCACAGAACAGACCGAGACCTGGTCGGCACGGCCCTGCTGGGAGTGGCACGTGTGCAGTGCAGGAATGAGGAAGCACACGCTGAGTTCTGACCCCAGCTCCAGGGGCTCGGGAGAAGGAAGAGCTTCCACAAGAGCAGGTGACCAAGGATGAAGCTGCCGTGGGACAAACTGGTCACTATGACAGAGGATGGCGGGTTAGCAGTGATGAGCTTGAGGATAGAAATGTGTTTGCTCACGATGGGCCCTATGGATGCTGGAGGCGAGCAGAGAGCAGAAGTCTGGGGAGGAGCCAGGCAAATCCAAGCACATGGGGATAGGGACACAGGAGAGGTGAGCTGTCCCACTGGATTGAAATTTTGGGTAGTGACCTCAGAGAACAAGTTCATGAGGCTAGTAGGAATAGCTGGCCCAGAGTTCAAGCAGAACTTTGGGCTCTAGAATCTTCCATGAGGGCACATCCTGAAGGCTAAGGGAGACCCAGGCTGCAGGTGCCAGCAGTAAGGGGATTGATCTTCCATTTACTGTGAGCTACACGTGGGGCTTCCCCGGTGACTCAGTGGTAAAGAATCCACCCGCCAGTGCAGGATACGCAGGTTTGATCCCTGGGCCAGGAAGATCCCCTGGAGAAGGAACTGGCAGCCTGTTCCAGTATTCTTGCCTGGAAAATCCCACAGACACATAAGCCTAGTGGGCTACAGTTCATGGGGTTGCAAAAGAGTCGGGCATGACTTAGCGTCTAAACAACAACACGTGGGATAAACAGGATGCAGGGAGTGAGAATCAGAAAGCAACTGTCTCAAGCAACTGATGTGAGCAGCCGGTGAATTGCAGCCTTGCTCTGTAGCTTGGAGGAAACCATGTCTCTGCCCAGGCCTGTTTCTTACATCCTGAAAAAAGGAAAATGACACCTGGGTGTGTTGGAGGTAGGAGCACATGATGTGGTGGACCCTTTGCAAGGATCACAGCAGACCCCTGTTTTCCCTGTGCATGGATCTGACCATTAAGACACCCCAACTCCAGGCCCAGCTTCACCTTTACTGCCAGGGTCCCTTTCCCTTCCTGGGCCTCGGTTCCCTCTCCACATAAGCATGACCTTGAGCATCTTGATTCTGAAGTCTCCCTTCCACCCCCTGCCCAGTCCAGGTCACCAGGACCCTGCTTTTTTCCTCCTACTCCTGCTCCTGCTCCTCTTAGGGGTGGGAGTGTGTGTGTGCATGTGTGTGCGTGTGTGTGTTTGTAGGGAAAGGGAGAGGCTTGGTGCTGGCAGTTAGGGGAAAGGGGCGGGAGTATCAGGACTTTATGTGCCAGTGGGGCCCAGGGATGGCTCAGTGGCCAATGGTACTCAGGCCTGTTTAATCATTACAGGAAAGGAATGAAGCCAGGAGCACCTCAAAGTCCAGTTTGGTTGTGACTGACTGGCAGATGAGCACGGAGCTGGTAGCAATGGAGCTTGGAGCTTCGGGAAATGGGGTCAGCACTACGACAGTTCCACGCTCGGCGCCAGGTCCCGGAGTTAGCCTGCACGCCTACGACATCGCCGTCCTAGTCGTCTACTTTGTCTTTGTCATCGGAGTAGGGGTCTGGGTGAGTAGCCTGGAGGTTGGAGGTTGGCAGGGGAGGCAGAGATAGGCTCTCATCTGCAGCCAATCGTAGAGCTGGGGGCAGGGATGGGCAGAAGGCAGGTATGTCTGGGAAGCACAGGGACCACTGTATAAGGACTTTAAGGGAGGATCACCCTCTCAACCCCTCCATTTAGAGATGGGCAGCTGAGGCCCAGAGAAGGCTGTGACTTGTCTGAGCTCACACAGTGAGCCCGAGGCAGGCCAGGCCTGAACCCCAATCTCTGGACTCCCTGTCTCTGTGCCTCTGATGCCTTTGACCCCATGCACCCTTGGCCCCCTGAGTCCCATTCCTGCCATCTTCCTCATGCCCAGATCCCCAGCTCTGTGAGTGCTTGACTCCTGACTCTACCACACCATCCACTGGGCAGCATCTTGGCATGGAGCTGAGCTTCCTAAAAGAGCTGGGGCACGTGTGCTCATGGGAAGAGAGCCTGGTGGCTCCCAATGGGCTCTGGTCTCCAGCGTTCACCGGAGCCTCGGTGCCGTGTATGGGGGCCAGGCTTGGAGGCCATGGCGCCCTAAGTTCAGACACCAAATCTATCAGTTAGGGCAGCGTGGTCCTGGGAATATACTGCAGAGCCTTAGCTTTCTCACCCACTGAGAATAAAGAGGAATACTTGCTTTAGGAGCATGACACATTTAAGGATCTGGTACAGTGCCCAACACACAGCCTGCAGCAACGAATGACCCCTATTGTCTCCGCAGCAATCGACTGAAAGGCCAGCACCTTTAGACTCCACTGTGAGGCAGGGAGGGATCGGAGTCCCAGCTGGTCACTTACACAGTTGTGGCAAGGCCAAGAACCCTCTCTGGGCCTCAGTCTCCTCATCTGTAAAGTGGGACAAGCAGTCCCTGCTTTCCAAGGTGTGTGAGGAAGAAAACAGGCTTGCTGGCTCCCAGGAGACCACAGTCATGGGAAACACCAGCTTCTTTCCTTCATGGCTTTGGACAAATTGCTTCCCATTTGGGGACCCCAGTTTCCTCATCTGTAATGTAAATTCTTCCTGTTCATCTGTCCTTCCCGAGGACCAGGGTTGACACAAAAAGTCCAAGCAAAGGCTTGACAAGCCTCAGGCCCTGTACAGCAGTCCTGCCCTACTGAGTAATATATGCCTTTCTCTTAGGGGAAGAGATGCTTCTTTCAATTTCCCTTCCTTTTTTCCAGTCCTTCAGGCATTTCTGATGTCTGTAGACCCAACCAGACACTTACTGTCTTCAGCATCTTAATTTGTTTAGTCACTAAGTCATGTCCGACTCTTTGTGACCCCATGGACTTCAGTATGCCAGGCTTCCCTAACCTTAACTATCTCCCGGAGTTTGCTCGAACTCACGTTCGTTGAGTCAGTGATGCTATCTAATCATCTCATCCTCTGCCATTCCCTTCTCCTCCTGCCTTCAATCCTCCCCAGCATCAGGGTCTTTTCTAACGAGTCGGCTCTTCCCATCAGGTGGCCAAAGTATTGGAGTTTTAGCATCAGCCTTTCCAATGAATATTCAGGGTTGATTTCCTTTAGGATTGACTAGTTTGATCTCTTTGTAATCCAAGGGACTCTCAAGAATCTTCTCCAGCACCACAATTCGAAAGTATCAACTCTTTGGCACTTAGCCTTCTTTATAGTCCAACTCTCACATCTTAATAATGGCTTTAAATTTATCCCCCCTACCCTCTACCCTGTCTCACTTTCTGAATTCTGAGAGAAAGTTCTTTCCTTCCTCACTCCCTTTCAGCCCTCAGAGTAATTCTTCAAAAAGGCAGCCACTGACCCCCTCCCGGTGCAGGACAGGGTTTGCTCCAGGGTCCTGGGTGGGCCTCAGTGATGTGATCTGACTTGAGGCGGGGGCAGGAGACCCCCCCTTCCCACCCCTAGCAGAGCCCTGCCTCTGTCTGGGGACTAAGTGCTTTGTGTCCTCCCAGCCCCCAGGATGGGAGTCTGGCTGGGTGGAGGGAGCAGGGTGGTCTCCTCACCATGGTAGCCTGAGGATGAGATCCCAACTCACTTCCTGAAGGAATATTTGGATGGGGTAGAGGGCAGGATAGGGCACACAAGGACATGCCAATAATCTGGGCACATGCACAGTGCCATGCATTCAGTAGGGCATTTCACACACTCCGCCCCACCTCCAACCCAGCACCCCCACCCCCATTAGCTCCTTTGTTCTTCGCACCAGTCCTGGTGGGCGAGGTGATGAGCAGGGAGGCCCAGAGAGAGCAGCTGACCCCACCAAAGCCCCATAGCTTAAAGATGGTGAAACCTCCAGCCTCGGTTCCCACCCCATGTCCCCACAGTGCCAGCAACGAAAGGGCAGGGAATCTGGGCCAAGGGCAGAGCCTGGGGAGACTCAGGACTTCTCACTCTTGCCGATTCCTTTCCAGTCATCCATTCGTGCGAGCCGAGGGACCATCGGCGGCTACTTCCTGGCGGGGAGGTCCATGAGCTGGTGGCCGGTGAGCTCACCTTCCTCCTTCTCCTCCCCCACCTCCCAGTCCCACCTCATCTTCTCCAACCTGGACCAGGGCTACAGCCTCCGAGGGGTTTCCCGGCTCTGGACTCCTTCCCTCAGGCCCAGAGACACCCGGCAAGCTGAGAGACGTTGCAAGTGCACAGCTGGGACCCGCGTCCACTGGGCGCCTCCTACATGTGGGTCCCGGGCAGGATGCTGGACCCACAGAGCCCACCCAGAGCGTTCCCGTTCTAGAGGGGCTCGGAGCTGAGCCAGGAAGACAGACTCATAAAAAACCTGAAGGCTGCTCAGCCGGAGGGGAGCATGGGGCCTGTGAGTGCATGGAGGAGGCCTCTGTCCTCTGGACAGTGGGAGTGGGCTTAGGAAAGATTTTCTTGGGAAACTGACACATGAATACTGCAGTTCAGGGAAGCCTCCCTACTTGCTCCTCTTGGTCATCCAGGCTAGCTTCCTCTTCCTGAAATAGGGAGGGAGGTGAGCCCTGCCTCAAAGCGAACAATGCAGGAGTCCACCCCAGGGGCCACTGAAGCTGGGCATGTGCCGGGGCATGCCTGACACATGGCACCTGTGTGCATGAACACACACACACACACACATACTCACACCCTTGCCTTGATTCTCACCAGCCTCCCCACCCAAAGAGCGGAGGAGCCCAGGAGGCCCACAGGGCTCTCTGGAAGGTTCGGTGTCTGAGACAAGGAGAGGTGCAGGCAGGAGGATAACAGAATCCCCAGGGATGTGGGGGCTGTGGGCCTGGCAGCTCACAGGGACAGGGGCAGGGTCACTGGTGCTGCCAGCACCTGCTCAGCAGAATAATGAGAACCCCATGGAGGCCGTTCTGCTCAGCTTGTGCCCCACCTCAGCCCTAAATTGCAGCCCTGGAAGTGAGTCTGTGAGGACAGAAGAGGACCAGCACGTCTTCTCTGGTCCATCCAGGAGGGTGAGCAGGGGCTGGCCTGGTTGTTCAGTCCTGCAGAGGACAGAGCTCTGGGGTGTGAGGAAAGTCAAGGCTTTGGAGCAGGACAGGGTTCCCCAAAGATGGAGGTGGAGCCAGGCCTGGGAATATGCACCCCGTGGGAAAGAGGATGTGGGGCACCCTCCTTGGGGGACAGGGCTGGAGCTGAGCCACCTGCAGTGAGAGCAGCTTCAGTCTGAGCTGGGGCGGAACCAGCCACAGATGAGGACTCTTGGTCCCTCTGCCCCACTGGAATGTGTGTCTCAGGTGATGATTGTCCAACAGCTGCCTGCTTCCCTACTCAGCCAGTCCCAAGAAGTGCCTGGTTCCCCTCCCTGTGTCCTGAGAGCAGTGTGGCTGGGAGTCAAGAGCAGAGGGAGCAGCAGCATCCTTGTCTCAGAGGGGCCATGCAGGTCCCCTGATGACCTTGTGGGTGTCTCCTTGAGTGATGAGTTAGGAGTCCTGGGCAGGGCGGAGGGGAAGGCACCTCGCTGGCCCGAGAGCAGCCTGGGGAGCCTCTTCCTCCAAAGTGGAAGGTCCAGTGCTCTGTGCTCTGGCCAGGGGTCCAGCCCAGCCACAGCATCCCAGGACCACCAGACAGAGAGAGGGAGTATGCACGGGTGGCAGTGTGGCTCAGAGTCCTCAGCTCGGTCAGACAGGTCATTATCTCTGTGCCTTTGCACAGCTGCCTCTTCTCCGAATGGCTCAGTACTTTCCCTTCTCACTTTCTGCTGCCCAGCGCCATAATTTTATTAAGGTGACATAGGATCCAAGACTGGCTTTTCCCCTCCAGCTCGCAGCCCCTCCTTTTACCAATTATGATCCTGTCTAATAATCAAAGATAACACTAACGAATGCTTACTAACTGCTTAGCACCCGTCAAGCAGTGGTTACTGGAGCAGATAGCCAGGGTCGAAATCCTCATTCTGTCACTGATTAGTTCTGGAACTTGAGCAAGTTATTTACCTGTGCCTCAGTCTCCCTGAGAACAATGGGGATGATAACAGAACCTTCCTCCTGGGGTTGTCATGAGGAGTCAGTGNCATTCTGTCACTGATTAGTTCTGGAACTTGAGCAAGTTATTTACCTGTGCCTCAGTCTCCCTGAGAACAATGGGGATGATAACAGAACCTTCCTCCTGGGGTTGTCATGAGGAGTCAGTGAGTTGCTATATTTAGAACAGAACCTGGCACTTGGCAATGCTGCTTCTGTACGGACCGCTATGACTGTCATCATTATCTGTCTCACAGCATCGCCTTGGAGTAGTTGGCTGCCTCCAGCAGAAAAATTAACTCAGAGGCTGGCCCACCCCGTGCTTAGCCCTCCTTTCCTGGAGGCAGAAAGCCTCCCCCATCCTCTCAAGGGGGACTCCCCTTCTCCCTTTAGCCTTCTCTCCAGAGGCCCTTAGACCCATGGTCCCAGAGCAGAGCCTCATGCTCCTTAATGGACATTGCTTTCCATGTCTTTTCTTCTTTTCCACTTTGCCTCTCAAATCCCTGGGTGTCCTGGAGGCAGTGACTTCATTTCTCCTAACATTAACTCCTTCCTCNATGGATGGATAAGTGAATAGATGGACGGATGGATGGCTAGATGGCTAGAGGAAGGATAATAGAAGTGGAGGATGAATTCACACCCCTTCATCACACGCTCCCCGCCCCCCACCAACAGCAGGGTAATTAGAGATGGATGATAAATGTTTGTTGAGTGAATAACTGTCCCTCTATCCAAGAACTCACAATTTCAAGTTCATTCACTCGTTTATCTTCCCATTAAATTAGTCTTCATTCAGCACCGAGAACGTTACCATTAAAAAGGACGTATTCCTCCTCTATTGATGCAAACTCGGAAGACAAGCTCAGGTCAAACGACTTGCAAAGGTCCACAGAGAGCACTAGCCCTGGGGCTGGAACTGGCGTTTGGGCCCTGCGGCCCATTCCAGGGCCCCTGCGGCTCTGCCATGTTGCAGCCCCTGTCATGGATCACGAAACACTCAGGGAAAGGGACCAGCAAGCATGCACTGAGTCCAGGGCTGGAAAAACTACAGCCTCTTTTCCACCAATGCTTGTAAGCAACCCTAAATCAGCTCAGGCCGAGGCTGTGACCCCAGGTCCTCCAGTACAGCCCTGCCCTGAGTGTCCAGGATCTGTGTCATCTGCACTGGGCTCCTGCTCTATCAGGTCACCTGGGGCCCCCATCAGGTCCGAGGGGGCTGCTGCTCTTGCAGGGAGCAGTTGGAGGCCCTCTGGGTTTCCACCCTCTCCCCCAGTGGCCTCTTCCTCCTGACCCCGCTCCTGCCTCGTTTCCTCAGTGTGCTACTCCGTCCTCTCACCGCCAGCACACGCCCCTGGGAGCGCAGCCGGATCACAGGGCTCTCAGGCTCAGAACAGTGTGCTCCTCTGCACTGCAATCCCCGCAGCTCCTCAGTGTCCACAGGCCAAGCCCATCCTCCCGAGCACGTCACTTACGGCTCACCCTCACTGTGCTCTGAGGGCCGACAGCACCTGGCATCACTGAGCAGGAAGGAGACATTCCCTAGTGGCCACACCGAGGGCCTCGGGTAACCTGGACTCCTGGGTCCCTGTCCCTGCAGACTGACATCTTCTCTGGAGCCCTTTTCATCCAGATGGCCTTGGGCTGGAACCTTTACCTCTCCACGGTGACCCTGCTGGTGGTGACAGCTGTCTACACCATCACAGGTAGAGCCAAGGGGAGGTCATGTTGGGTGCAGGGGCCAGGAACAGAGACAGGGAGAGGTGGAATGGGAAGCTCCAGACAGCAGGGGCACAGAGGTCCAGGGAGGGACAGAGTGAAAACTGACCAGGAAAGTGAGAAAGAGAAGCAGAAGGGGGAAAGAGAGAGGCAGGCAGAGATGCAGAATCAGAGGAAAAGATGAAAAGACACAGTGAATCAGATGGAAAGACACAGGGCATCAGAGAAAAGGGGAGTCAGAAGGGAAGAAACAGGAGGAAGCCGAGTCGGCCAAGAGAGCCAGGGAAGGAGACGTGAGGAGACACAGAGAAGGACGGACAGCAGGGACCTGGGTGATGAATGGGGGACTGCCCCCCGGGCCAGAGTCACCACAGGCTGCTCCAGACAATAGCCACAAGCCTGCCTTCTCCTGTCTCCTCCAGAGCCCCTCACGCAGGCCTGAATGCCCAAGATGTGGGCTCAGGCAGAGCTTCCTGCTGGCTAAGGTGTTGGGGAGTTTAAATGGGTGCTGGGGTGGGGAGGAAGGAGGGAGGCCTCCTGGGGGAGCTAACAGCGCTGCCAAGGACGGGACTGGGTATATCACAAAAGCACAGCCGGAAGACAGAAAGAGCAGGACCTGAGGGCCTGGGACTATGACCATCCTCACCTGCCGGGAGGACTGGAGGAACATGAGGGGCGGGGAAGGCAGAGGCCAGAGTCCACTGGCTGAGGGCCCTGCGCGTTCTCTGGTCTCCCCAGTGTGGCCGAGCACAGGGTGGGTGCCCTGAGAGGAAGCCCTGCTGGTGCTGACGAGCCCTCTCCTTGGGTCCCCAGGGGGCCTCACGGCCGTGATTTACACAGACACTCTGCAGACCGTGATCATGGTCGGGGGAGCCCTGGTCCTCATGTTTCTGGGTAAGGGAGAGGCCCGAGTACATTCCTGCCCGCCTAAACTCTCTGATCTCGCTCTGGATGTCACCTCCATAGTCTGCAGAGCACAGAGCCATTCCCCACTCCAGGCAGGGCTCCCAAAGAACAGGATTCTCTATACACCAAACCAGGGCTCTTGAGCCTGAGCCCTGCTTCCCTCTCTCATCTCCAAGTCCCATATGGGTTTCAAGCTCAGGGATCCCACACGGGACTGGGATTTGGGGGTGGGGGTAGGTGACAAGCCTGTTTCATTCACTGAGGTCTCTCCCGGCAGGCTTTCAGGAGGTGGGCTGGTACCCAGGCCTGGAGGAGCGGTACAGCCAGGCTCTCCCTAATGTCACAGTCCCCAACACCAGCTGTCACCTCCCCCGGCCCGACGCCTTCCACATGCTCCGGGACCCTGTGCGCGGGGACCTGCCCTGGCCAGGCCTCATCTTCGGGCTCACGGTGCTGGCCACCTGGTGCTGGTGCACTGACCAGGTGACGCCCTTGCCAAGCTTGGCCAGCTCGCCACCAACTGGGAGGGCTCCTGTGGGCACTCCGTGTGCGCCGACGCACAGAGGGCTGGGACTGGCTCAGGGCGGGGGTGGGTGGGTGTGGGGCACAGTCAGTGGCCATGCCAGGGCTCACCAGTGCTGAGTGGAGCCCGAGCCAGCCCAGATGGCACGCCTGCCCTGCCACCTTTCCAGGTCATTGTGCAGAGGTCTCTATCCGCCAAGAGTCTGTCCCATGCCAAGGGGGGCTCCGTGCTGGGGGGCTACCTAAAGATCCTGCCCATGTTCTTCATCGTCATGCCTGGCATGATCAGCCGGGCCCTGTACCCAGGTAAGAGCCAGTCCCCCTCTGGGCAATACTGGACCAGAGCAGGGACCACACACACTGTTTATATTAGGAACACATAGTAAATATGTTAGGCTTCGTGGGTCTGACATACAGTATGTATTTCAGTAGAAGAAACTTGTATCTGAATGTCATTTTAAAGTCCAGCTTCCTCTTTATAAGGAAAAGACAAACAGAGGCACTCATGGTGCCTTGTAATGATATTTACTATTTGTTAAAATAAAAGGCCTAAAATCTAAAGGAGTCTATCAGGCTTTGTAGGGTGGTATGTGGTTGAGAAATTTACGATACCAATAAACCATAAGACCCAAATATCAGCCTATTCTTGGACCCTCTAGATGCTGGTCCCTGCCAGAGTAACCAGTGAACATTTTTTCTATAGGGTCAGAAAGCACATATTGAGGCAACCCGAGAAGGCATGGGATAATTTGGGTCTAACTACCATCACTTCTGCAGATGAGGTGGGCTGTGTGGACCCCGACGTCTGCCAGGCAATCTGCGGGGCCCGTGTGGGATGTTCTAACATTGCCTACCCCAAGCTGGTCATGGCTCTCATGCCCGTGGGTAAGTCCATCTCCCTCGCGGCATGCTTCACACCAGCTTTCCAGCAAAATCCAGAACCCACTATCCAGGATAGATTGATCGCATTAAGGATGCACATGGATGGGTAGAGAAAACAGGAATATTTACCTCCGCACCCCACTTTCTAACACACACACACACACACACACGATTTCACAGCATCTGTGTGGCGCTGCTCTGTGCCCTGGCTCTGAGAGGCAGGGATGAAAGGCAGGACTCTGCAGTTTCCAGGGCAGAGGCACAGTGCAATGTAACCAGCATGAGACAGAGTGGGGACGAGGAGCCCGTATGAAGGCACCTGGCCCACTCTGGGGAATGTGAAGGGAGGTTTTCCAGAGGAGAGGAAACAGAGCTTAGTCCCAGGGGACATCTTAGGCAGACAAAGGGGGAGGGGCGTGGGAAATGTCATTCTGGGGAGGAGGGCTGCCTGTGCAAAGGCCCAGGGTTGAGAAAGCGTGGAGTCTGGACAGATGCGGATGCAGCAGGAAGGAAGACGCCCTCTGCGGGAGGACGTGGTGGCCATGCCCCACTGTGTAGCATGGCCTTTACCCTGGGGGCAGCGGAGGGTCACAGGGGTTCCAGGCCAGCATACACGATTAGGCGCTTCCCTAGTGGCTCAGACGGTAAAGCATCTGCCTGCAATGCAGGAGACCCAGGTTCGATCCCTGGGTTGGGAAGATCCCCTGGAGAAGGAAATGGCAACCCACTCCAGTATTCTTGCCTGGAGAATCCCATGGACAGAGAAGCCTGGTGGGCTGTAGTCCATGGGGTCATAGAGAGTTGGACTGGACTGAGTGACTAACACACACACATATGACCAGATGCATGCTTTAGAAGGATCACTCTACATGGAGGGTTCAGCTTATGGGGAGGCAGGGAGATGATTACTAAGGGATTTCCAGTGGTCCAGGTGGTGATGGTGGCTTGGCTAGGGTCAGTGGCTTTAGGGATAGACAGAAAGGGTTTAGTTTATATTTGTGAGACAGAATTGGCAAGACTCAATGACTGATCGCATTTCACAGACAAGAAAGAGAGAGATCCAAAGAGGGCTCGCAGGTGTTGAGTTTATAGTAATATTGAGAATGGGGACACAGNGCTTTCCAGCAAAATCCAGAACCCACTATCCAGGACAGGTTGATCGCATTAAGGATGCACATGGATGGGTAGAGAAAACAGGAATATTTACCTCCGCACCCCACTTTCTAACACACACACACACACACACACACGATTTCACAGCATCTGTGTGGCGCTGCTCTGTGCCCTGGCTCTGAGAGGCAGGGATGAAAGGCAGGACTCTGCAGTTTCCAGGGCAGAGGCACAGTGCAATGTAACCAGCATGAGACACAGTGGGGACGAGGAGCCCGTATGAAGGCACCTGGCCCACTCTGGGGAATGTGAAGGGAGGTTTTCCAGAGGAGAGGAAACAGAGCTTAGTCCCAGGGGACATCTTAGGCAGACAAAGGGGGAGGGGCGTGGGAAATGTCATTCTGGGGAGGAGGGCTGCCTGTGCAAAGGCCCAGGGTTGAGAAAGCGTGGAGTCTGGACAGATGCGGATGCAGCAGGAAGGAAGACGCCCTCTGCGGGAGGATGTGGTGGCCATGCCCCACTGTGTAGCATGGCCTTTACCCTGGGGGCAGCGGAGGGTCACGGGGGTTCCAGGCCAGCATACACGGTTAGGCGCTTCCCTAGTGGCTCAGACGGTAAAGCATCTGCCTGCAATGCAGGAGACCCAGGTTCGATCCCTGGGTTGGGAAGATCCCCTGGAGAAGGAAATGGCAACCCACTCCAGTATTCTTGCCTGGAGAATCCCATGGACAGAGAAGCCTGGTGGGCTGTAGTCCATGGGGTCATAGAGAGTTGGACTCGACTGAGTGACTAACACACACACACACATGACCAGATGCGTGCTTTAGAAGGATCACTCTACATGGAGGTTTCAGCTTATGGGGAGGCAGGGAGATGATTACTAAGGGATTTCCAGTGGTCCAGGTGGTGATGGTGGTTTGGCTAGGGTCAGTGGCTTTAGGGATAGACAGAAAGGGTTTAGTTTATATTTGTGAGACAGAATTGGCAAGACTCAATGACTGATCGCATTTCACAGACAAGAAAGAGAGAGATCCAAAGAGGGCTCGCAGGTGTTGAGTTTATAGTAATATTGAGAATGGGGACACAGAAAAAAAGGCAGGTTTATGGAGGAAAGTTGAGTTATTTCCACCCTCCACTAGAAATAGTGGAGGTGAAATGAATCAAACAAATAGTGGAGGTGAGGTGGAGGCCCAGCTATGATGGAGCAGACGCAGAGGGACTGGATGAGAGAGGTGGGAAGAAGGTAGAGGAAGGGGTCTGGGCTAACTTGGAGGAATCTGTTTAGAGACCAGAATTTATCATTAACCAACAGAAGAAGCAGGGGCCCCAGAGGAGATGCTGCCCTAGATCTGGGCCACCTTGAGCCTTCCAGGGAGGCATGCAGGGGCTGGTTAAATACTTGGACTGCGGGAAAGGAGGACTAATTTGGATCTGGCCAGAAAGTCATGTTTCTAGATGCTTCCTCATCAGAATCATACAGACCAGATATCAGCAGGCCCCACCCTCCCTTGTCACAGGTGTAAAACAGGCCCAGAAAGGATCAGGACTGGTCCAAAGATCACACAGCTAGTTACTTGAAGAATCAGGAAACAAATTCATGGCTTCTGAATGTGGCAAACAGTAAGGAGGTTTCTCAAAAAATTAAAAGTAGAACGACCGTAAGACCTGGCAGTTCCACTCCTGGGAAAACCCAAAATACTAATTCTAAAAGATACAGGCACTCCATTGTTCATAGTAGCACTAGTTATAGTTGCCAGGATAAGGAAGTAAACTAAATGTCCATCAACAAATGAATGGATAAAGATGGTATGCACACACACACAGACACACACAAATGGAATACTACTCAGCCATAAGAAAGAGCAAAGTTTTGCTATTTA
The DNA here is from genome assembly GCA_006410735.1 of Raphicerus campestris. Lineage (NCBI taxonomy): Eukaryota > Metazoa > Chordata > Mammalia > Artiodactyla > Bovidae > Raphicerus > Raphicerus campestris. The sequence goes on from SJYW01048774.1 coordinate 100,352, forward strand.
TAGCACCATGGATGACCTCGGAGGGCATTATACTCAGTGAAATAAGTCAGAGAGAGAAAGACAAATACGGCGTATTATCACTTGTATGTGGAATCTAAAAAAAACAAACTAGTGAATATAACAAAAGAGAAGCAGATTCATAGAAACAGATGANTACTCAGTGAAATAAGTCAGAGAGAGAAAGACAAATACGGCGTATTATCACTTGTATGTGGAATCTAAAAAAAACAAACTAGTGAATATAACAAAAGAGAAGCAGATTCATAGAAACAGATGAGGAACTAGTGGTTCCGGAGAACGAGGGACCCTGGGGTGGGGAAGTGAAAGATGCAAATTACTGGGTATAAGATAGGCTCAAAGGTGCCCTGTACAACACAGGGAATATGACCAATATTTATTATTAACTGTAAATGGAAACTAATCTTTAAAGTCTGCATTATAAATTAAAATAAATAAAATTAAAAANAAGATCTCTAACACTGTAAGGTTCTGCATGTCAGCATATTTACAGCAAAGAGGATGATGAAACAAAGTGTGAGCTTACAAGGGTGCACATGTGCCATTCATGAAGCTGTACTGAAATCTGACAGATCCTGGGAGGCACCAGGGGGGTAACCTTGGTCACTCCCTGGGATAGCCTGGAAAATTGAGCCCCAAATCCATCGGCTGCAACTTGGGGGAGGTAAGAAACATTGCAGACATGACTGCACAGGGACCATGTGAGAGCCCAGGGCCATCATGAAGGAGACCACGGAGGCCCTCAGTCGGGGAGCTAAGCCAGGCCCCGCCCCCTCAGTGGGGGAGCTAAGCCAGGCCCTGCCCCCTCAGTGGGGGAGCTAAGCCAGGCCCCGCCCCCTCAGTGGGGCGGCTAAGCCAGGCCCCGCCCCCAGCTAAGCCAGGCCTCCCATGGGTCTACTGTTTGCAGAGCTCAAGGCCCCCTGCTGATAACCAGAATGCACACTGGGACTCTGTTCAGTTCTGGAGGTTTCTACTCATTCCAGAATTTTTGAAACTGGGCCAGCATCTCACATTTTGAAAATAAAAGCCTTCTAACCCTTATATACCTGGGAAACAGGTGTAGGTTAGGGCCCAACAGTCCTACAGAAAAGATATGAAAATTGAGCTTTTCTTTAAAAAAGGAAGTGCTCTAATTCTGATTTATTATGACAGGAATTTGGGGAGGAAGATCCTGGTTTTCCCCATGGATTACAAAGATTCCATTCTAGTTGAACATTAAACATCTATCCTCGCTGCTGCTGCTGCTAAGTCACTTCGGCTGTGTCTGACTCTGTGCGACCCCATAGACGGCAGCCCACCTGGCTCCCCTATCCCTGGGATTCTCCAGGCAAGAACACTGGAGTGGGTTGCCATTTCCTTCTCCAATGCATGAAAGTGAAAGTGAAGTCGCTCAGTCGTGTCCGACTCTTCGCGGTCCCGTGGACTGCAGCCTATACTTAGTAATCTGCTTACCGCTGCTCGTGAGCAGACGCTGCTCGCGTCACTGCTCTGGTCATTGTTCCTCCGTGGAGCCTGGTCTGTCTGGTTCTGGAGCCCATGTCCTTTCCAATATATCACTCTGCCTGGCTTTAGGATCAGGCAGCACCTCAGCATTCCTGGGGAGCTCACGAAGGCAGGCTTGCACACACTGTGACAACCTGTGGCTTTTAGCTTCCGAGGATCTCCCACCTGGATCGATCCCACCCCTGGTGTGCCCTCTCTCCGCAGGGAGCCTTCTGGGGCCTCCTGTTTGGCCTGGTGGTGGGGCTTCTACGCATGATCCTGGAGTTCTGCTACCCAGCCCCGGCCTGCGGGGAGGAGGACCGCCGGCCAGCCGTGCTCAAGGACTTCCACTACCTCTACTTTGCACTCCTCCTCTGTGGGCTCACGGCCATCATCATCGTCGCTGTCAGCCTCTGCACAGCTCCCATCCCTGAGGAAAAGGCAAGTGGAGTGCTTGGAGTGAGGCCCCCATGCTCCCCTTCCCCAGTGCCTGGAATTCCACCAATGACCTTCACTCTACTGGGCTGTGGCCACAGATGTCTTAGGGATGGTGAGCTCCTCGTGCTGTTAATTTCCAGGAGAAAAGTAATTCATTCAATTGGAAAATTATTCAGTGGGCATCTACTTTGGGCCAGGCCCTGTCCTGGGCTTACAAAGATGAACGGTCCCTGCCAGCCACTGTCCATGGGAAGT
>SJYW01048774.1:117440-165868 GCA_006410735.1 Raphicerus campestris
GGCCTTCTATCGGTCTCTGATTCAGTGACCACACGTTCCTCTCCTTTCTCCCTTGCTGGTTCCCACTCAGCCCCCTGCTGTGCTGCCCTGAGTGCCCCTCACAGCGCCCTGTGCTCTCCTGCAGAGTGTTTGTGGTGGTCCTGGTCGTCATCAGCATCCTCTGGATCCCCATCATCCAAAGCTCCAACAGCGGGCAGCTCTTCGACTACATCCAGTCTGTCACCAGCTACCTGGCCCCGCCCATCACTGCGCTCTTCCTGCTGGCCATCTTCTGCAAGAGGGTCACAGAGCCTGTGAGTACAGAGCACACCTGTCTCTCCCAGAACGTCAGAGGGTCAGGAGAGCTGCATAGTCCAGAACCTGACTGCCCTCTCCAGGCTTCTAACTCCCCATCCACATCAAGGGGTTGAGATTTATTCATTCCCTCAACAAGCATCAATCCCGTTATGGAGGCTCTGGGGATGCAATGGTTTACAGAGTTCAAGTCTGCCACCACTGGGCCAGAGGGAGAAGAGATGATTCAACATGTGATAACAGCAAAGTAGGATAGCTTCCCAGGTGGTGTGAGCAGTAAGGAATCTGCCTGCCAATGCAGGAGATGAAAGAGATGAGGATTCAGTCCCTGGGTCAGGGAGATTCTCTGAAGTAGGAAATGGCAACTTGCTCCAGTATTCTTGCCTGGACAATTCCATGAACAGAGGAGCCTGGCAGGCTACAGTCCATGGGGCCACAAAGAGTTGGACACAAGTGAGCAATTAAAAAAAAAAAAAAAAACACAAATAGGATGGCTCCTATGGGAGTGAAAAGCAGGAGCACCTAACCTATGGGATGCCTGGGAGAGGGGTCACAAAGTGACATGTGAGCTGAGATCTGAAGGATTGATGGGAGAGGAAAGAGTGTTCCAGACAGATCAGTGTGTGTAAAAGCCCATGGGGACAGGAAGATCTCTAACACTGTAAGGTTCTGCATGTCAGCATATTTACAGCAAAGAGGATGATGAAACAAAGTGTGAGCTTACAAGGGTGCACATGTGCCATTCATGAAGCTGTACTGAAATCTGACAGATCCTGGGAGGCACCAGGGGGGTAACCTTGGTCACTCCCTGGGATAGCCTGGAAAATTGAGCCCCAAATCCATCGGCTGCAACTTGGGGGAGGTAAGAAACATTGCAGACATGACTGCACAGGGACCATGTGAGAGCCCAGGGCCATCATGAAGGAGACCACGGAGGCCCTCAGTCGGGGAGCTAAGCCAGGCCCCGCCCCCTCAGTGGGGGAGCTAAGCCAGGCCCTGCCCCCTCAGTGGGGGAGCTAAGCCAGGCCCCGCCCCCTCAGTGGGGCGGCTAAGCCAGGCCCCGCCCCCAGCTAAGCCAGGCCTCCCATGGGTCTACTGTTTGCAGAGCTCAAGGCCCCCTGCTGATAACCAGAATGCACACTGGGACTCTGTTCAGTTCTGGAGGTTTCTACTCATTCCAGAATTTTTGAAACTGGGCCAGCATCTCACATTTTGAAAATAAAAGCCTTCTAACCCTTATATACCTGGGAAACAGGTGTAGGTTAGGGCCCAAAAGTCCTACAGAAAAGATATGAAAATTGAGCTTTTCTTTAAAAAAGGAAGTGCTCTAATTCTGATTTATTATGACAGGAATTTGGGGAGGAAGATCCTGGTTTTCCCCATGGATTACAAAGATTCCATTCTAGTTGAACATTAAACATCTATCCTCGCTGCTGCTGCTGCTAAGTCACTTCGGCTGTGTCTGACTCTGTGCGACCCCATAGACGGCAGCCCACCTGGCTCCCCTATCCCTGGGATTCTCCAGGCAAGAACACTGGAGTGGGTTGCCATTTCCTTCTCCAATGCATGAAAGTGAAAGTGAAGTCGCTCAGTCGTGTCCGACTCTTCGCGGTCCCGTGGACTGCAGCCTATACTTAGTAATCTGCTTACCGCTGCTCGTGAGCAGACGCTGCTCGCGTCACTGCTCTGGTCATTGTTCCTCCGTGGAGCCTGGTCTGTCTGGTTCTGGAGCCCATGTCCTTTCCAATATATCACTCTGCCTGGCTTTAGGATCAGGCAGCACCTCAGCATTCCTGGGGAGCTCACGAAGGCAGGCTTGCACACACTGTGACAACCTGTGGCTTTTAGCTTCCGAGGATCTCCCACCTGGATCGATCCCACCCCTGGTGTGCCCTCTCTCCGCAGGGAGCCTTCTGGGGCCTCCTGTTTGGCCTGGTGGTGGGGCTTCTACGCATGATCCTGGAGTTCTGCTACCCAGCCCCGGCCTGCGGGGAGGAGGACCGCCGGCCAGCCGTGCTCAAGGACTTCCACTACCTCTACTTTGCACTCCTCCTCTGTGGGCTCACGGCCATCATCATCGTCGCTGTCAGCCTCTGCACAGCTCCCATCCCTGAGGAAAAGGCAAGTGGAGTGCTTGGAGTGAGGCCCCCATGCTCCCCTTCCCCAGTGCCTGGAATTCCACCAATGACCTTCACTCTACTGGGCTGTGGCCACAGATGTCTTAGGGATGGTGAGCTCCTCGTGCTGTTAATTTCCAGGAGAAAAGTAATTCATTCAATTGGAAAATTATTCAGTGGGCATCTACTTTGGGCCAGGCCCTGTCCTGGGCTTACAAAGATGAACGGTCCCTGCCAGCCACTGTCCATGGGAAGTGGGGGGCGGGGGGAGGAGGAAAGGAAGACCTCAACACCGCCAACAGTTACTTTACCAAGAAAAAGCACAGAGGACCACGCTCAAAGGGAGCAGTCGAGAGCCGGAGAGGCAGGCGCCCCTGGGGGACNGGGGGGCGGGGGGAGGAGGAAAGGAAGACCTCAACACCGCCAACAGTTACTTTACCAAGAAAAAGCACAGAGGACCACGCTCAAAGGGAGCAGTCGAGAGCCGGAGAGGCAGGCGCCCCTGGGGGACATGTAGAACCTTACAGTGTAGAGGGAGAGGGGAAGGGCAGTCTGAAAGGCCACTTTGAGTTGGACTTTGAAGAAACCGGTCTATGAAGAAAGAAACAGTCTAGCAGAGTAAGAGCTCAGCTTGAAACCCTCACAGCTCCCATGCTCATGGATTTACCAGTCCCGACACGACAGGGAGGCCTGGTGTGCTGCGATTCATGGGGTCGCAGAGTCGGACAAGACTGAGCCACTGAACTGAATTGAGACNTGCAGGTGTAGGATTTGGTTCATCCCGCAGGACAGTGTGCTTCCTAATGCTGAGCCACTGGGTCCTCAGGCGCTCTGAACTGGAATGAGCTTCATTATCTTCACCCCCAACACCCCCGCCCCTGGAGATGAATCCGCTATACAACAGTTTGGGGTTTCAGCGTGAGGCCCTAGCTCAGCACCCCGCCTGTGGCTTGCGCCAGGGCTAGGCTGACCTGCCTCTGCCCCTTCTGTGCACCTCGCTCCCTTTCTGGGTTTCTCACCGTCTNCCTGGAGATGAATCCGCTACACAACAGTTTGGGGTTTCAGCGTGAGGCCCTAGCTCAGCACCCCGCCTGTGGCTTGCGCCAGGGCTAGGCTGATCTGCCTCTGCCCCTTCTGTGCACCTCGCTCCCTTTCTGGGTTTCTCACCGTCTCTCCCGGCTCTGCTCTCTCATCATCCCTTCTCCCACCTGTGCTCTGCTGCACCCCTGCCTCCCTCCCCTCTGACTCCTGTTCCTCAGCCCCACGCAGGTCCTGGGGACAGTGGCTCTGGCGCTGGCTCTGCGGGCTCTCGGGAGCCCCGGAGCAAACACTGAGCCCCGCCGAGAAGGCCGCCCTGGAGCAGAAACTGACCAGCATCGCGGAGGAGCCGCTCTGGAGGAGCGTCTGCAACATTGACGCGGTGCTGCTGCTGGCCGTCAATGTCTTCCTCTGGGGCTACTTTGCCTGACTCCGCAGGCTTCGGCCCTGGCAGGTTCAGCACCGCCAGGCCGGGCTGGCTGCAGACAGGCTTTTCTCCCGCCTCGCTGTCCACACGGAACCCTCAGAGGCTGAGACTGCAGGAGGCCCTGAGCGTACCCGGCCAGGCTGCACACTGAGGAGAGGAGCCAGGAGGCCCAGAGAGGGCGCTTGGTCTGCTCAGGACACACAGCAGGACTTGCACTGGGTCTCGGGCTCCAGCGCTCTCCACTACAGAACCTTTCACTCCTACCTCAAAAACAGTTTTCCCTCCTCTGGTGAGTCTGTTCAGGAGCTTTTACTCTAGATGTGTCATGAGGTCAAAAAAGTGGAAGATAAAGAGAAAGAGTGGCAAGAAAGTTGCAAAAATCCTCCCGTGTCTTTGCTCACCCTTATCCTTTCCTTGTCCACCGTCTCCCTGCTTTGCTCTCTGGCTGCCAATCCCCGCTCATCTATTTCCAGCTGGAACCTCCCCAGGAGGGCCTTGTGCTCTCATTGGCAGCTCTGCAGTGGTGGCTGTCAGACTGGAAGGAGTGAGGGACCAGGTGGAGGTAAGCAAGGTGGCAGCTGGCATTGGGGCATGGAGCTCTTCTTAGTACACTCAGATCTCTCGGATTTCTACTCTCACATCCAAACATGCACCAAGTCTCCAGCCCTTGAGGGACTTGGAGGCCAGCTGGAGAAACAGGGCTTGTTGGAGACAGGAGAGATGAAGACTGGCTGCTTGGTGCTGAGTAAGCCTGGCAGAGGGGCAGCGAAGACCGCCTAGCAGCCCCTGCAGCCGTGCCTCTGCCCTCTCCCTCTCCCTGCCAGGCATCCGTCTACCCTGGAAAACGCCACAACCTTGCCTGGGTGTCCCTCCTCCAGGAAGCTGCCTGACGCCCACAACTGGATCAAAGTCCCATTCCTGCTCCCACACCCTCTGGACCTGCTTCTGTGACAGTGCTGATCACAGTACTGTGAGATTTGCCTCCCAGGATAGACAGCACTCCAAGGGGCAGGGACCAAGNTGACGCCCACAACTGGATCAAAGTCCCATTCCTGCTCCCACACCCTCTGGACCTACTTCTGTGACAGTGCTGATCACAGTACTGTGAGATTTGCCTCCCAGGATAGACAGCACTCCAAGGGGCGGGGACCAAGTGACTTTGCACCCAGAAAGTAACAGGCATTGCATTAGTAACAGTAAATGTTGGATGGTAATTCTACAAAGTCCTGGCTAGCTGGGGAGCTGGGGAGCTGGGGGCGGGGAAGAATCTACTTCAGTTGGTGTTTACACTGAGTCTCAGATGTCTAGCATGAAACCAGGGGCCTGTTCCATTGCCAGAGACACCCATGAGAATGTCCCTTCCTTCGTCTTCTGTCTAGGCTGTCTCTATTCTCATGGGATCCATTTTAATGCTGACTTCAACCATCACTTTATGCTAATCACTCATCATAGTTGAATACAAATAAAATTCTTGTTTTGAGGGCTTCAATACATCTGTGCATATGAATACCTCTTGTAGCGGCTGCCTCTACATTTCTGTGCCCATCAGCCTTTTCCTGCTCTGTGTCACCTCCCATGTCTATGCTATCCTTACTGTTCATCAGGACCCTTTCTGGGCACTCAGCTGTTTCCCCGCATTTCCCTCAAACCATCTACATAAGGCACTTGCGTGAAACCGATTATACTGAAGGTTTGGGGAGGGGAAGAGCTGTAAGCTGCAGAAGCACAATTTAAAATTAAATATTGAACATCTCTGTTTCTCAGAGCTCTTCAGCCTGCTCTGAGAACTTCCCACGGGTCTCGCCCAGTGCAGCCTCATGCTACTCGCTGTGGTCCCCAGCTCCCTCTCCCAGCAGCTTCTCTCACGTATCCCTCTCCTCTTTTCTCTTTCGAGGACCTCTTCCTCAGTTCCCCCTGCCTTTGGTATAGAGTCTCATCTGAACTCCAGATCTATGTCCTTTAACCCATAGATTCATGAGCACACCGTTAACCATGGTCAGACAGCAGGAAGGGTGGTTCATTCTCCTTCTCTACCCTCTGTGCCTGGTTAATTCCTACACGTTGCTCACATCTCAACATGAAAGTCATGTCCTGCCAAAGGGAAGTTATGTCATCCCAGTCACCATCTCTACTAGGCCACTGGCATCCCAGAGCAGGTGAATCCCCAGTATCCAGCATGTAGTCTCATGGTTCCAACTTTACCTTTAAAGAAAGTGTCAGAGTAACATATTTGCATAATTACTACATTTACACTTATCTCATCCCCTAGATTGTAAAGTCCCCATCACCTAGGAAGTTCCTTGGTCCATGTTGGGTGCTAAAAAAATCTAAGTAAAAGAATGAATGAATGAGTGAAAGAGCATCCTTATCAGAGGAAGTCAAATATTCAAAATAGAGATGGGGAACATCATGACATAATTAGGAAAGGGAAAGTAATTTAAAATGTCTGGATTGGAAGGACAACTGGGCAGGACTGCCGCTACTCCACATGGCTTCTCTGTGCTGCAAGCAAGCAAAAGTCACCCTTCCTTCTTGCATCTGATACGCCTCACCAGGGCTCACAGGTGTGGCCAGAGCCCAAGCTGCATCCTCTCTGCCCCCACATGGTCCTTGGCCTGGTGCATTTGTGCAGGACCCCCACACATCTAGGAGTAGCAGCCCCACAATGTTGGGGAGTGGCTGGGGAGGTAAGGGGGGTTAGTCCAGGAAGGAGGAGCTCTGCTGAAGTTGGGACTCATCATACCCGGATTATTGCACCAGTCAGAATGCTGTTATCTCTTCTCAGTCTCTCCTCCGATTCACCCTGTGCATGATGGTGAGAGTGACCTTTGTAAAATGCAAATCTTGAGTCCTTTACCTGCTTCAGATTCTTTGCAGACAGTGTTTCCTAGCCTGGCATGAGGCCTTACCATAACTGTCAGAAATAGTCCCAGAGTTCAGTGCTTGGGCCCCTTTCTCTACCCCAGCCAAAGAGAGTAGGGACTTGGAAGCCTGACCTTCTGAACCAAATCCCAGCTATGCCACTTGCCAACTGTAAGATATTGGGATAGTCGCTAATCTCTGTCTTCATTTCCAGTCTACAAAATGCAGATGGTAATTGCAGCTACATCATTGAATTTTTGAAAGTTTTTAAATGAGTTAATTCACATAAATTACTTAAAACAGGGCCTGGAGCAAAATTAGTCAATAAACAGCAGCTATTATTACTACCATTAGTAGCAAGTGCGATGAAGGCAGGACATGCTGTTGGAGCAAAGCAAGAGAGCAGTTAATTCTGCCTGAGGAATAGGCAAAGGACATAACAGACAGTTCTTATTGGAACTGGACTTTGTAGGATGAATAGGAGTTTTCTAGAAGTTCATACAAGATAGAGGGATAATATGCGCAAAGTTGGTAATGTGGAAAAGTGCATGGTGGGTTCTGTAAAATAAGGATAATGCTTATTCATTTGCAACTACCAACCCTGTACATTTAATTTCCCCTTACAAGTCATGTTTTGTTTCAGCTTCTTACCTCTAAGGCAGTTAAAGTTTATTGGCCAGGGCAGGAGGGAATGAGCATTTGGCTGCTGCAGCAGGGGATGTCTCTGCCCCACCCAAATCCCCTACGCATGATTGCTGGGTGACTCTCACTGAAAGACTAAAACTCTGCTGAGGACTTCCTCCAGCTGCAGAAAAATAATCGGTCCCCTCCATAAAACAGGCTGGAAGTGCTGGGGAGTTAACCACCCTTCAGCCAATGAGAAACAAGAGCTGGTGGGTCACTGTGGAACCACGGGTTCCTTGACCCCCTCCAGTGGGACAGCTCGGAGGCTTGTTCTAAACCATCTCCTGAGGCTCTCAGGGGGATTGAGCCTAGGTTGCCCACAGAGTTAAGGTGCTCATTACAACATCCTGAAGAGCTGCCTTCCCTTCCCGTCTTACTCCACCACGCCGTGCTCTGTTTCCTGGAATCACCTCCTAAATGAACTGCTTGCACTTGGCTTTGTTCTATTTCTGAGGAGGTCAAACTAAGAGTCTTAGGGACTTGAAGGTCCTCACATCCTGGCTTAATTTTGCTACTTGCTTTGGGATGCTCCATACCTCAGCTTTTTCATCTTTAATAAGGGAGGTGCAAGGGTTTGAATTCATTGAGATGAAATCTTGAGAGCCTTCTAATGCTGACACTGTATGCTTCTAATTTGACTTCATAGTGGTCTCCTCCGGGCGGGGAGGGCGGAGGGAGCGGAGGGGTGAGCGGTAGTGGAGAGCATCCTGGGAAAGCAAGTCACGTACCTTCACTTGAATAGAAATAGCACAAAGAGAAAAACCGACAAGTAGTTTTCGGAGAACTGAAATGTGATTGCCATGAGCAATAATAACAAGAAGCAGCTTTGGGTGGTGAAAGGAAGATGTTTAAAAACAAGTAGGTGTTCTAAAAAAATACCATGAAGAAGCTGTTCTTTGAGTGATTTGCAATATAGTTCAGATCCCAAAAGCACTCAATATGTAAAACTCTTAACTATGTCTCTGGGTGGGAACTGCCAGAGGCCCAGGCAAAACAGTGTCAAGTTTTCCATTAACCTAGAGCAAGCGCCTCTCTAGACTTCCAGCCCTAAGTGAGACGATTGTAATTTCTCCTTTTCTCCAGGGTGATAAGTTGGGAGAACTTTAAAGTCTATCAGATAAATATAAATCCTAGAGGCTTAAACTAAGGTAATTACAGTTTACTTCCATATTTCAAGATCAAATCTCAGCTTTCGCCAGGACTCACAAAGTAGAAATATCAGACCTTTTACTGTGATCTTATGTAAATTTTACAACTTTCACTTAAAGAGGAAAGGAAAAGCACCATTATATCTTCCCCTGAATAGAATGCAAAAGCCTGGGTCCATCTCTCAATATAGTTCACACGTAAAGTTTAGAATAATATACGTCCAGAATGGGGAGGAACCTCAGGAGTCAGCTAGCTTAGCCCTCCCAGCCTCTTCAGTCAAGGTCAGTGTACCTCAGACAGCCTCCCTGACAGGCAAGTTTAGCCAGCATCTGCTTCATTCAGTCAGTTCAGTCACTCAGTTGTGTCCGACTCTTTGCGACCCCCATGGACTGCAGCACGCAAGGCTTTCTTGTCCATCACCAGCTCCTGGAGCTTGCTCAAACTCATGTCCATCGAGTTGGGGATGCCATTAGCATCTGCTTGCACACCCCCAATAAAGGGGAACTGACTACCCCTACCCGCCCGAAAACAGAGCGGCCATCGTCAGATGACACCGATGATCAGCAAGTGCTTTTGCTGCCTAGACCTTGCATCCCTGAATTTCCACCATTTGCATCATACATGTCACATAATTTGTGACAGCGTCACACAAATCATTTATGTTAAAGTTACCCCACCACCCCCACTATTTGTGATCTATTTTTAAAGAAATAATTCACAAAAAGGGGAATATCCTGTAGAACTTCACATTTATCTGGGATGGGCAGTACACAAGGACGAACACACGCATGCTCAATTGCTTCAGTCGTCTCTCTTTGACCCCAAGACTATAGGCCACCAGGCTTCTCTATCCATGGGATTAATCCCAGCAAGAATACTGGAGTGGGTTAACATTTTCTCCTCCAGCGGATCTTCCCGACCCAGGGATCAAAACTGCATCTCCTGTATTGGCAGGTGTATTCTTTACCACTTGAACCACTTGGGAAGCCCCACATAGAGACTAATAAAATAGATCATTTTCTAGAAAAGAAAAAAGCCTCACAACTATTGATATGAAAGTGCTTTTAGGCAAGAGCACTTTCATATCAATCGTCTCATTTGGCTCTCAATCGGACTCTGGGATGTTGAATTATTTACAGATGAAGAAGCAACTGGGAGAGGTGAAGTTGATGTGGCTTAGGCCTGACACTCAATAGCTGTGCTGGCTCTTGAACCCAGAATTCTGCCCCTCACCTTCAGGCCTCTCCCCCTTGCACTACTCACGTATGCAGCATTCTTTGGGAATGCGACTCTAGGTTCTGGGCACGTGGAATAAATGGGCAAAATATCTTCAGTCCCCAACAGAGGTCAATCTATTCATAACAATAAGGCAGGTAAGTAAGTAAGTTACTGCAGTCCATTGCAATAGGACAGAGATTAGAGGTAGGAACACAATACTTCAGGAAAACAGAGAAAAGAGTAACAAATTCTTGGTAGAGAGGGTAGGAAGGGATTTACAGACCTCGATTTTGAAGGGTGAACAGAAACTTCCATGTGGAAAATGGAAAGAATCCTATTTCCAAGCAGAAGAAACAGCACAAAGCTAAAGAGTTATGCTTAGAGTAAACTGAGGTACTTAGCGTGGCTGAAGCATCCGGTGTGTAGCAGAATAAAGCAGATCAGCTAGGAGAAGCAGACATGTCATCCTAAGGACATGAATGTCACTATGAATTGGGTGCAATGATGTAGCCAAAAATGGACAGGGTCAGGGAGGGAGAGTGGGATTCCCAGGTGGCTTAGCAGTAAAGAATCCACCTGCTAATGTAGGAGGTGAAGGTTCGATCCCTGGGTTGGGAAGATTCCCTGGAGGAGGAAATGGCAATCCACTCCAGTATTTTTGCCTGGGAAAATCCCAAGGACGGTGGCATCTAGAAGGCTACAGTCCATGGGGTCACAAAGAGTCAGACAAGACTGAGTGACTGAGCATGCTTGTAGGGAGGGTGAATGAATAAAGGCAATGAATATATATCCAAGCAGCATCTTTTGTTTTCAACAAAACAATCAACAACGATCAACAAGATTGTTATCAACACAGAAAGAGAACACAGAAAGGGAATAAAGGATCAGAAGCTGCCGAGGGAGGGAAATTTATGAGGTGAGTGCAGTATCATTGAAAATAATGTTAAATGGACAAAAATAGTATGCTGTATACATACCCTGGAACACTATTAAGCCATAAAAATGTATGGGATTTTGATGTATGCTGTAATGTGGCTGGACCTTGAAAACATTATGCTGAGTGACATAAGCCAGACACAGGAGGAAGACAAAGGTATGATTCCACTTAAACCAACCACATAAAATAGGCAAATTCAGAAACACAAAGTAAAACACAGGCTTCAGGGTTGGGGGAGAGGCAGGAATGGGGAGCAATTATTAATGGGTACAGAGTTCATGTTGGGGAAGATGAAATAGTCTGGGCATAGATAGTGCGATGGTTACACAGGATGTGAATGGATAGAATGCCACTGAATCACACACTTACACATGGTTAAACTTAGGTTAAACATTTTACAATTACAAGCATAAGGGGTTGGTGGTTGTATAGAAATATCCTAAAGCAAATACAATAAAACGATAGGTTTAGATTTGAGTCCAATGATGCTGAGGTATCTGTGAGATGACCCACTAGGACTGCCAAAGAACTTTTTTGTATCTGTGGGTCTGGAGCTTGGTGGAGGGATCAGGGCTTAAAGCATCCTTCAAATTCTTGCCTGGGAAAAATGGAACCTGCCTCATAGAACTACTATTAGAATTGCGCTTCTGTGCTGGGGGTAGTGGTGCTGCCCAGTGGTGTAAAATAATTGAGGACAGTGAGTTACCTGAGTCTTTTATTTCGTGGGTACAACGGAGAAAGGGCGTGGGTGAGGCCTCTCTCTGTCCAGTCAGGCTTCTGGGAACTGGTTGGTTCACATATGTTATAACAGACCATGGAGGTGGAGGGGGAGACAACGACAGGGCTTATTGCCCAGCTGCTGGCCGTTCTGGGGGGAGGTAGCCCCAACCAGCAGGGATGACCTCTGCTACAGAGCTACCCTGCCTGGGGTCCCACCCTTCTGAGGGCAGCCTGTGAAAGTGAAAGTAAGTCGCTCAGTCGTGTCCAACTCTTTACAACCCCATGGACTGTAGCCTACCAGGCTCCTCTGTCCGTGGGATTTTCCAGGCAATAGTGCTGGAGTGGATTGCCATTTCCTTCTTCAAGGGATCTTCCTGACCCGGGTCTCTCGCATTGTAGACAGACGCTTTACCGTCTGAGCCACCATTCACCCAGTGTCTAATAAGTATAAAGTCCCAGACATTTCAGCCATGTCAGCCTAACATGAAGCGACTCTGATGGGTCATTTTGTTCCAGAGCCCCCACCCAGTGGGGCTGGCCAAAGCTGCTATCACATCTACATCACAACTTAACCATCCCTCCCATCCACTGCAATGGTCCAGGGTGCTCCCTCACAAACATCCTGCATGCTAACCTGCAGTCTCTGAGTCTGAACCTCACCTGTGACAGGAGACTAAGTAGCTACCAGCTTTTTTGACTTGACCTAGAGTAGTCATCCCAAACTGTGCTGACTGGATCACTTAAGGCAATCCCAAACTCTGGATTCTCCATGTGGACTGGTGAGTAGCTAATGGCTATTTTCTGTTTTATGAGATAGAGTGTTAACAAGGCTTCAATTAATCCACTTGGACAACTAACAAANTAGAGTAGTCATCCCAAACTGTGTTGACTGGATCACTTAAGGCAATCCCAAACTCTGGATTCTCCATGTGGACTGATGAGTAGCTAATGGCTATTTTCTGTTTTATGAGATAGAGTGTTAACAAGGCTTCAATTAATCCACTTGGACAACTAACAAAAAGACTATGTGTTCAGCAAATAATTCCATCCTGGCTACCCCAAAGCCCTCCTATAACAAAAGTCATTAAACCTTAACGTGTTTTATTTTCTTTCCTGCAGCCCTGAAGTGTTTGCTGACATTTGAAGCCTGGTAATAATCATCGTCCCCCAGCCATGTTTCTGAATCTTCAAGCAAATTCTTGGCTGTCCCATTTTCTGAGTCAGATGCTCTAATCAACTAATTCATTCTAAACAGCCTCGCTGCTGGATATAAAGAAGGAAGAAAAAATAAACCTCTTTAAACTCTAGGGTCACAAAACTGCACTAGAAAAAGTCCCCAGTGGAATCACTGGGTGGCCACAGATTACAGATTGATAAAAATCAATATAGTTGAGATGTTTGTGCATTTGGCATGAATCAAGTGAACCAAGATTGAAGAAAAAAAAAAAAAAAAAAAAGGCTCATTCAAAACCTCTTAGAGGGATTTGTTTTGGTTTTGCTTTGGTCTTCAGCTGCTTTTTCACAGTACATTTTAAAGCCCAGTAAACGAAGAAAAGCACATTTTGCACTGTATTTAAAGTAATCTCAGGAACATATAGATTGATTAACTAGGATATAGGTATATAAACTTTTATAAATAAGAGATTTCAAATGGACTCATTCTTTAAAGTTGTATCTGCCTGATTAACAGTACCAAGTGTTTATTGAGCACTGATAATGTGCATATATAACTGTTATATATGTATTGTCTTGTTTAATCTTCCAACCCACCTGAGACAGGTAGAGCCTGTAGGCATAAGGTGAATGATACCACTTGCAGTTGTGCAATGTGGCAGCCTGAGGGTAGGTTCATTTTCTCTTTTTCTGATGAGGGAGGGAGGTGTGGAGGTACCCAATGATTCAGCACCTTGCCACCAACTCGCATAATTGATGCATGACACAGATAGGACTCCAACTAGGCTGATTCAACTAAACCAGGGCTATTCCATTACACTGTACCTTGCCCGCTGCTGCAAGACACAAGAGCTCACTGTGGCAGGAACAGTGTCACCTCTGTGATAACTTCCTCTGTGTTCTAGCTGTCCTTTTGCACTTCTCTTCCTCCCCAAATCCCATGCATCCATTAAGGTCCGTGGACGATGTCTATAAAAATCTCCCTGGACCCCTTCTTCCTGTAGAATTAACCACATCCTCTCTTTGTCCCCAGAGTACACTCTGTACCTGAATAGTTTCTAGTGTTCCAAGACAGAATAGTGACAGCATTCAAAAACATTTAATGAATGCACTTCTAGTACTTATAGCAGTTGTCTTATTCCTTGAGACACAGAGGAGCATTTTCTCTTGCCCTTCTGCTCACTCGCCATCCCTCATCTCTTATTTTTTTTTACTCTTCTTTTAGATTCTACAGTTCATACCCGGACTTACTATAGTATCTTCTGTAATGAAGGGTTACAACCTGTTTTTCCCTTTCTCCTCAGGACTCTAAATTTCTCAAAAGCAATGATGAAGTTTCATTCACTTCTGTATCCTCTTTCCTTGGCACCTGACACTTTTCCCAACTGACTTCTCAACAAAATTCAAAGAAATCTCTCTCTGGCCAACTAAATTTGTCTACTGGATGTGGAATTCCATGTCTTAGTTCAAGGAGAGAAAAGCTCTTATTAACTGTATCAACCTATAGGATATAATTCAAAATGTATTCATTGAAATTAAGGTCAAATGTTACTGAAGGAATAAAACATTTATTAGCCCATTTCAAAATAGCTGCACAGAATATACAAAGCCCTGCATTTCAGCGCTTTCATTTGTATGGGAATTGAAGAAAGGTTTCCATTTCAGAAAGAAAACACCATCAGTGTAAATAAAAGGTATCATCATGTCTGTATTGGGTTAATGATAATTCTTGCATCATAGGCTGTATGATATGATAGTGTAAAACATACATTTGAACCTATCTAAGGGTGGAAGGTGTATGATATAGTAAATCATCATACAAAGGGACCTCAGTGTAGCCTAAATGCACTTATGCATCTCTCATATTAAAATTTATGTGAAAATTTATTAGAACATTAGGCCAAAGTAATTTTATCCTTAGATGTTCAACTGGATTTGGAGAGACTATTAACATTTATACTAACACCTGCGCTATGGACACAGCAAGTTCATCCACTTAGATGCAGCAAGAAGAAAAAAGAACTCTTCATGATAGTCAATGCTGATGACGCAAGTTCTGAACCTCAAAGCTCCCCAACAGGACATTTTCATTCTTGTTTTCTACAATCATATCAAACTAGTAACCTCGTCCCCAAGCCCACTCTACATCATAAACATAAAAGGAGGAGGAAAAGAAATTCTGCAGTAATGAGATGAGTGGTGAACGAGGGAAGGACTAGCACCAAGGCAACATAAATGCTAAAGACTAAACAAAGGGCATATTAGGGTGGAGGCAGTGCTTGCTGGCACAGATGGGTCTCCTCCACCTTCACAGCCCTGCATTTATGTTGGCCGACATAACTACTGATGTTCAGACTGGGAAGCCAAAATCATCAAGAATGCATTGAAATATATCCAGGGTCCTTTTTTTCCCTCCTCCCTAAAAAAAACGGTTAGGAAATATATGAAAAATTTAGATGTTCCTGTCAATTAGAAGAATATTATAAAGTACAACAGAACTACTTGAAAAATTCAGATATTCAGAACCCATTCATTAGGATTCAAGGAACAGAGGTTTCCACTTCAAGGACTTTACACAGTGGAGAATGTAAAGCCTGTCCTGACTAGTAGTTTTCTTTAAAGGCAAAGCAAACTTTTAAATGCTATCAGGTCCAATCCCTTTCTTAGTTCAAACTCAACTTGATATGTCACTACTTTTTAAATTAGTTCATCTCTGACTACACCTAACTTGAAGTGTAACATCAGTCATCTCAAAACCACCTACATGGTGTGGACAATCCTGCAAATAGACGTCTTTCAGATGGGAGCAGGATGGTGTGTGGCTGAAAAGTAATCTGATTTTTATGCTTCCTTTCCCCTTCCCTCCCTCTTCACATTTAGTTTAAAAATCAATACTAAAGAATTGCAGTTTATATAACATATGCCATTGCCGAGTAGCATCGATAGCACTTCTTTCTTTTTTTATTGGAGTATAATTGCGTCACAATGTTGTGTTAGTTTCTTCCATACAACAAAGTGAATCAGCTATATGGACCCCCATATATGTGTCCCCTCCCTCGGGCCTCCCTCCCACCCCCACCCCATCCTGCACAGGGAGGTCATCATAGAGCCCCGAGCTGAGCTCCCTGTGTGATACAGCAGCTTCCCACTAGCGATCTGTTTTACACATGGCAGTGTGTATATGTCAATCCTAACTCCCAGTTTCTCCCGCTCCCCACTCCCCACGTCCATATGCCCATTCTCTATGTCTGCATGTCTATTCCTGCCCTGCAAATAGGTTCACATATACCATTTTTCTAGATTCCACACATATACGTTAATTTACAATATTGATTTTTCCCTTTCTGACATTTCACTCTGTATGTCAGACTCTAGGGCCATCTACATCTCTACAAATGGCCCGCAGCAAACATAATTTTCAATGGCAAAAAGCACCAATAGCTTCTTAATTATAATTACTCACATCTGGCCAGACTTCAGATCTCACTGGACACATTTTCAATCTTACAAACATTAAGAACTCAAGGCTATATCATCATGTATAACCTAACACCTCAAAGAATCATTCAGTGTTTCTAGTTTGCTAGTTTACCTTCTGACAAGTTTTCTGAGAGAGACGGGAATGAAATTAACTTGCATTACATACAAGATGCTGCCCACACAAATGCCAGAAAGAGAAGCAAAATGAACAGCCAGACCATATGGTGTGAGCTGACAGCATAAAGAAACTAGTTCTGCATGAGCAACAAGGAACATCTTGAAATGTACAAGACATATGTGTTTTAGGAAGAAGGCTGAAGTGTTTCATAATAAAAACAGGACAAAGTGAACCACGAGTGCTGAAAAAAGTTTTAATTAAAAATGGGTTTTTAGCCTTCAATGTGAATATACAATATGCTTCACAGATGGATTTTTATATTTAAATCTTATCCAAACCAAAAAGTAAGTGAGAAAAATAAAGCTTCTGAAAATGACACAAGAGGCTAAAATGTATGTAAACAATAGAGGATTATGGTACAAACAAACAGGAAAGGAAGAACAATCCTTCTGTCACCCATTTTCTGCTTGCACACTGCATAAGTAGATCATATAACCCACCTCTGGTGCAGACACATTTCTCCTTGGTTTAAATACATAATAGAAACACAGATTTGGGAAACAACCTAAGTGTGCAGCCATAGAGCAATGACTAAATCAACTCAGAGTATATCAGTGCATTATTAGATAGCCATTAAAATACATTTATGCACCACTTTAGAAAAGCGAAGAAATGTGTACCATTAAAATAGTAAGGTACAAAATTTGTTTGTAAAAACAAATGACTGTAGAAATGCATAGACTATTGCCAGTAAAATATACAAAATATTACAAGTTATCTCATTTTTACTTTCACATGAGTACTTTGTAAGTCTTCCAATTTTTATGTATCTTTTTAAAATCAGAAAAAACTAACATTTGAAAAATCCAATTAAAAATATTTTTAGAAATGTTTTCCTAGAAAAACTGATGTAAAAACAATGACTCTAAGTTTATCAGAAAATGTTCTTATATTAATCTTTGATGTCTGACTTGTGGACCTTATCTATATGGTTCTGCTCTGGGTCCAAGACAGGAAGGAATTATCCCTAAGGTTCACTGGCTATGGGCAATGAATGAAACAGACATTTAGCAGATGAAGACATGAAAATTATGCTCTCTGTGTACGCAGGGCCAATGGCCATACTTTTCTACCCTTTCCTTGAAAGAAAACACTAAACCAAACAAAAAGCCATCTAAAGCTCTTCCCAATGCATTTAAACAGCTTGACTTTAAGCTAGAAAATCTCTGGCAATGATTTTAGTGTTTGAAAGTATCTTAACGCCAGGAATTACTCTTCTATACAAAATATTTATTTTTTAAAGTTCAGCTGGGGTTTGAGCTTTATGTGAGATCTTTAAGATGGATCAAAAGTAAATTCAAGAATAGCATTTCTTATGAGGTTCTCTGAGGGTTTCATTTCAAAGCCATATCTATTTATTGTCAATGCTCCTTCCCTATGTGAAACTTTAGTCCAGGCAACCAATCAACTTGTGATTCACGAACACACTTCGCAAACACTTAATTCCACACTTTTATGCATTGTTCAGTTTTTTTCCACTCAACAGTACTTTTCCCTTTTCCCACTTATTCTCATCAACCCATGCTGCAGATGGGACTCATGTCCTTCCTCTGTGTTCATAGAGCCTTTTCAGTCAAGTAACTAGTTCTCTTCATGTTTTGAACTTTTACTACTCTTTAGCAATTATAGATTCTTATCTCTTACTAGCTATTTAATACTTACTACAAGAATAAATTAAAAAGCAAAATATCACTTTGCTGACAAAACTCCATATAGTCAAAGCTATGGTTTTTCTAGTTAGTCATGTATGTATGTGAGAGTTGGACCATAAAGAAGGCTGAGCACTGAAGAACTAATGCCTTGGATTTATGGTGCTGGAGGAGACTCTTGAGAGTCCCTTGGACTGCAAGGAGATCAAACCAGTCAATTATAAAGGAAATCAACCCTGAATATTCATTGGAAGAACTGATGCTGAAGCTGAAGTTCCAATCTTTTGGGCCACCTGATGTGAAGAGTCAACTCATTGGAGAAGATCCTGATGCCAGGAAAGACTGAAGGCAAAAGGAGAAGAGGGCAGAAGAGGATGAGATGGTTAGACAGCATCACCAACTCAATGGAGATAAATCTGAGCAAACGTGGGAAGATAGTGAAGGACAGGGAAGCCTCGTGTGCTTCAGTCCATGGGATCAGACATGACTTAGCAACTAAATAACAACAAGAAGTATTTATGTCTGCTAAATTAGACTAAAAATTCAATGAGAACATTTAAGAAGTATGTTTTATGTTATCTAAAGGGTTTTGACATGCGAATGTTCAATAACTATGCAGAAGGATGAACAAATGGCTGGAGAAACAGACTACACAACTCTTGTCTTAGATCATAATATGACTTTGGGATGTCAAGTATATCTTCAAATGATACTATGAGAATCAAATGGTATTACATGAATCCCTAAAACTTTCAGGGGTCTGGGGACACAATTTAAATTCTATAGTAAGGCATATGAAGAAGGACCTTGATATAATTTCAACATACCCCCATTTCACCATACACCTTATACTCTATAACCACACCGAACTCCTGCCTGCAGTTCCCTGAAGATGCTCTGCCTATTTCATGTCCACACAACCTCTGATGCCTAGCCTCTCCTCTTCTGAGAAAATCATCTACTAAGACCAATATGAAAGACTGATTCCTTTGTGATGTCTTCCTTCACTCATTAAGGAAGTGGTTGCTTCCTCTTCCATACACCGGCCCAAATATCACTCGCATACGTTTACAACATTTTACAACTCACTGTATGTATCTTTGAGAGGTCAGGATTCAGTTCAGTTCAGTTAGTCACCCAGTCGTGTTTGACTCTTTGCAACCCCACAGACTGCAGCACACCAGGCCTCCCTGTCCATCACTAACTCACAGAGCTTACTCAAACTCATGTCCATTGAGTCGCTGAGGCCATCCAACCATCTCATCCTCTGTCGTCTCCTTTCACCTTCAATCTTTCCCAGCATCAGGGTTTTTTCAAATGAGTCAGTTCTTCGCATCAGGTGGCCAAAGTATTCAAGTTTCAGCTTTAGCATCAGTTCTTCCAATGAATGTTCAGGACTGATTTCCTTTAGGATGGATTGGTTGGATCTCCTTGCAGTCCAAGGGACTCTCAAGAGGCTTCTCCAACACCACACTTCAAAAGCATAAATTCTTTGGCGCTCAGCCTTCTTTATAGTCCAACTCTCATATCCATACATGACCACTCGAAAAACCATAGCCTTGGCTAGATGGACCTTTGTTGGTAAAGTAATATCTCTGCTTTTTAATATGCTGTCTAGGTTGGTCATAACTTTCCTTTCAAGGAGTAAGCATCTTTTAATTTCATGGCTGCAATCACCATCTGCAGTGGCTTTGGAGCCCCCCAAAATAAAGTCTGTCACTGTTTTCATTGTTTCCCCATCTATTTGCCATGAAGTGATGGGACCGGATGCCATGATCTTAGTTTTCTGAATGTTGACCTTTAAGCCAACACTTTTCCACTCTCCTCTTTCACTTCTATCAAGAGGCTCTTTAGTTCTTCACTTTCTGTCATAAGGGTGGTGTCATCTGCATATCTGAGGTTATTGATGTTTCTCCCAGAAATCTTGATTCCAGCTTGTGCTTCATCCAGCCCAGTGTTTCTCATGATGTACTCTGCATATAAGTTAAATAAGCAGGGTGACAATATATAGCCTTGACATACTCCTTTCTCAACTGGAACCAGTCTGTTGTTCCATGTCCAGTTCTAACTGTTGCTTCCTGACCAGCATATAGTTTTCTCAAGAGGCAGGTCAGGTGGTCTGGTATTCCCATCTCTTTCAGAATGTTTCACAGTTTGTTGTGAGCCACACAGTCAAAGGCTTTGGCATAGTCAATAAAGAAGAAATAGATGTTTTTCAGGAACTCTCTTGCTTTTTTGGTGATCCAGCAGATGTTGGGAATTTGATTTTTGGTTCCTCTGCCTTTTCTAAAAGCAGCTTGAACATCTGGAAGTTCGTGATTCATGTATCGTTGAAGCCTGGCTTGGAGAATTTTGAGCATTACTTTCTAGCATGTGAGATGAGTGCAATTGTGAGGTAGTTTGAACATTCTTTGGCATTGCTTTTCTTTGGGATTGGAATGAAAATTGACCTTTTCCAGTCCTGTGCCACTGCTGAGTTTTCCAAATTTGCTGGCATATATTTCATAGCATCATCTTTCAGGATTTGAAATAGCTCCACTGGAATTCCATCACTTCCACTAGCTTTGTGCATAGTGATGCTTCCTAAGGCCCACTTGACTTCACATTCCAGGATGTCTGTCTCTAGGTGAGTGATCACACCATCATGATTATCTGGGTCGTGAAGATTTTTTTGTACAGTTCTTCTGTGTATTCTTGCCACCTCTTCTTAGTATCTTCTGCCTCTGTTAGGTCCATACCATTTCTGTCCTTTATTGAGCCCATCTTTGCATGAAATGTTATCTCTAATTTTCTTGGAGATATCTCTAGACTTTCCCATTCTATTGTTTTCCTCTATTTCTTTGCACTGGTTGCTGAGGGAGGCTTTCTTATCTCTCCTTGCTATTCTTTGGAACTCTGCATTCAAATGGCTATATCTTTCCTTTTTTCCTTTGCTTCTCTTCTTTTTGCAAAGTGTTGGACACAACTGAGCGACTGAACTGAACTGAACTCTTCCTTTCAGGGCTATCTGTAAGGCTTCCTCAGACACCCATTTTGCTTTTTTGCATTTCTTTTTCTTGGGGACAGTCTTGCTCCCTGTTCTCCTGTACAATGTCCCGAACCTCCATCCATAGTTGTTCAGGAACTTTATCAGATTTAGTCCCTTAAATTTATTTCTCACTTCCACTGTATAATTGTTAAGAGATTTTTATTTAGATCATACCTGAATGGTCTCGTGGTTTCCCTACTTTCTTCAATTTAAGTCTGAATTTGGCAATGAGTTCATGATCTGAAACCTGTGACCCCACAAGGAGACTTGCCTATGGGTGTCCGGGATTCTCCAGTGAAGGCATGGGTCAGTGGTGGCTTGCTGCATGGTTGGGGGCATGGACTGCAGCAGTACAAGCATGGGATCTTTTGAGGGAGGTCATCATTATCTTCATTACCTCCACCATAGTTTGGCCCCAGATAAGTAGCAGGGAGGGAACACAGCTCCACTCATCAAAAGAAAATTGGATTAAAGATTTACTGACATGGCCCTGCCCATAAGAACAAGACCCAGTATCCCCCTCAGTCAGTCTATCCCATCAGGAAGCTTTCATAAGCCTCTGTGAAGGCTTATGAAGCAGGGCAAAGGCTAACAGAGTTCTGCCAAGAGAATGCACTGGTCATAGCAAACACCCTCTTCCAACAACACAAGAGAAGACTCTACACATGGACATCACCTGATGGTCAACACCGAAATCAGACTGATTATATTCTTTGCAGCCAAAGATGGAGAAGCTCTATACAGTCAGCAAANACAAGTTTTCTGAGAGAGACGGGAATGAAATTAACTTGCATTACATACAAGATGCTGCCCACACAAATGCCAGAAAGAGAAGCAAAATGAACAGCCAGACCATATGGTGTGAGCTGACAGCATAAAGAAACTAGTTCTGCATGAGCAACAAGGAACATCTTGAAATGTACAAGACATATGTGTTTTAGGAAGAAGGCTGAAGTGTTTCATAATAAAAACAGGACAAAGTGAACCACGAGTGCTGAAAAAAGTTTTAATTAAAAATGGGTTTTTAGCCTTCAATGTGAATATACAATATGCTTCACAGATGGATTTTTATATTTAAATCTTATCCAAACCAAAAAGTAAGTGAGAAAAATAAAGCTTCTGAAAATGACACAAGAGGCTAAAATGTATGTAAACAATAGAGGATTATGGTACAAACAAACAGGAAAGGAAGAACAATCCTTCTGTCACCCATTTTCTGCTTGCACACTGCATAAGTAGATCATATAACCCACCTCTGGTGCAGACACATTTCTCCTTGGTTTAAATACATAATAGAAACACAGATTTGGGAAACAACCTAAGTGTGCAGCCATAGAGCAATGACTAAATCAACTCAGAGTATATCAGTGCATTATTAGATAGCCATTAAAATACATTTATGCACCACTTTAGAAAAGCGAAGAAATGTGTACCATTAAAATAGTAAGGTACAAAATTTGTTTGTAAAAACAAATGACTGTAGAAATGCATAGACTATTGCCAGTAAAATATACAAAATATTACAAGTTATCTCATTTTTACTTTCACATGAGTACTTTGTAAGTCTTCCAATTTTTATGTATCTTTTTAAAATCAGAAAAAACTAACATTTGAAAAATCCAATTAAAAATATTTTTAGAAATGTTTTCCTAGAAAAACTGATGTAAAAACAATGACTCTAAGTTTATCAGAAAATGTTCTTATATTAATCTTTGATGTCTGACTTGTGGACCTTATCTATATGGTTCTGCTCTGGGTCCAAGACAGGAAGGAATTATCCCTAAGGTTCACTGGCTATGGGCAATGAATGAAACAGACATTTAGCAGATGAAGACATGAAAATTATGCTCTCTGTGTACGCAGGGCCAATGGCCATACTTTTCTACCCTTTCCTTGAAAGAAAACACTAAACCAAACAAAAAGCCATC
This sequence comes from Raphicerus campestris, assembly GCA_006410735.1. NCBI lineage: Eukaryota > Metazoa > Chordata > Mammalia > Artiodactyla > Bovidae > Raphicerus > Raphicerus campestris. Next base: position 140,323 of record SJYW01048774.1, read on the forward strand.
TAAAGCTCTTCCCAATGCATTTAAACAGCTTGACTTTAAGCTAGAAAATCTCTGGCAATGATTTTAGTGTTTGAAAGTATCTTAACGCCAGGAATTACTCTTCTATACAAAATATTTATTTTTTAAAGTTCAGCTGGGGTTTGAGCTTTATGTGAGATCTTTAAGATGGATCAAAAGTAAATTCAAGAATAGCATTTCTTATGAGGTTCTCTGAGGGTTTCATTTCAAAGCCATATCTATTTATTGTCAATGCTCCTTCCCTATGTGAAACTTTAGTCCAGGCAACCAATCAACTTGTGATTCACGAACACACTTCGCAAACACTTAATTCCACACTTTTATGCATTGTTCAGTTTTTTTCCACTCAACAGTACTTTTCCCTTTTCCCACTTATTCTCATCAACCCATGCTGCAGATGGGACTCATGTCCTTCCTCTGTGTTCATAGAGCCTTTTCAGTCAAGTAACTAGTTCTCTTCATGTTTTGAACTTTTACTACTCTTTAGCAATTATAGATTCTTATCTCTTACTAGCTATTTAATACTTACTACAAGAATAAATTAAAAAGCAAAATATCACTTTGCTGACAAAACTCCATATAGTCAAAGCTATGGTTTTTCTAGTTAGTCATGTATGTATGTGAGAGTTGGACCATAAAGAAGGCTGAGCACTGAAGAACTAATGCCTTGGATTTATGGTGCTGGAGGAGACTCTTGAGAGTCCCTTGGACTGCAAGGAGATCAAACCAGTCAATTATAAAGGAAATCAACCCTGAATATTCATTGGAAGAACTGATGCTGAAGCTGAAGTTCCAATCTTTTGGGCCACCTGATGTGAAGAGTCAACTCATTGGAGAAGATCCTGATGCCAGGAAAGACTGAAGGCAAAAGGAGAAGAGGGCAGAAGAGGATGAGATGGTTAGACAGCATCACCAACTCAATGGAGATAAATCTGAGCAAACGTGGGAAGATAGTGAAGGACAGGGAAGCCTCGTGTGCTTCAGTCCATGGGATCAGACATGACTTAGCAACTAAATAACAACAAGAAGTATTTATGTCTGCTAAATTAGACTAAAAATTCAATGAGAACATTTAAGAAGTATGTTTTATGTTATCTAAAGGGTTTTGACATGCGAATGTTCAATAACTATGCAGAAGGATGAACAAATGGCTGGAGAAACAGACTACACAACTCTTGTCTTAGATCATAATATGACTTTGGGATGTCAAGTATATCTTCAAATGATACTATGAGAATCAAATGGTATTACATGAATCCCTAAAACTTTCAGGGGTCTGGGGACACAATTTAAATTCTATAGTAAGGCATATGAAGAAGGACCTTGATATAATTTCAACATACCCCCATTTCACCATACACCTTATACTCTATAACCACACCGAACTCCTGCCTGCAGTTCCCTGAAGATGCTCTGCCTATTTCATGTCCACACAACCTCTGATGCCTAGCCTCTCCTCTTCTGAGAAAATCATCTACTAAGACCAGTATGAAAGACTGATTCCTTGGTGATGTCTTCCTTCACTCATTAAGGAAGTGGTTGCTTCCTCTTCCATACACCGGCCCAAATATCACTCGCATACGTTTACAACATTTTACAACTCACTGTATGTATCTTTGAGAGGTCAGGATTCAGTTCAGTTCAGTTAGTCACCCAGTCGTGTTTGACTCTTTGCAACCCCACAGACTGCAGCACACCAGGCCTCCCTGTCCATCACTAACTCACAGAGCTTACTCAAACTCATGTCCATTGAGTCGCTGAGGCCATCCAACCATCTCATCCTCTGTCGTCTCCTTTCACCTTCAATCTTTCCCAGCATCAGGGTTTTTTCAAATGAGTCAGTTCTTCGCATCAGGTGGCCAAAGTATTCAAGTTTCAGCTTTAGCATCAGTTCTTCCAATGAATGTTCAGGACTGATTTCCTTTAGGATGGATTGGTTGGATCTCCTTGCAGTCCAAGGGACTCTCAAGAGGCTTCTCCAACACCACACTTCAAAAGCATAAATTCTTTGGCGCTCAGCCTTCTTTATAGTCCAACTCTCATATCCATACATGACCACTCGAAAAACCATAGCCTTGGCTAGATGGACCTTTGTTGGTAAAGTAATATCTCTGCTTTTTAATATGCTGTCTAGGTTGGTCATAACTTTCCTTTCAAGGAGTAAGCATCTTTTAATTTCATGGCTGCAATCACCATCTGCAGTGGCTTTGGAGCCCCCCAAAATAAAGTCTGTCACTGTTTTCATTGTTTCCCCATCTATTTGCCATGAAGTGATGGGACCGGATGCCATGATCTTAGTTTTCTGAATGTTGACCTTTAAGTCAACACTTTTCCACTCTCCTCTTTCACTTCTATCAAGAGGCTCTTTAGTTCTTCACTTTCTGTCATAAGGGTGGTGTCATCTGCATATCTGAGGTTATTGATGTTTCTCCCAGAAATCTTGATTCCAGCTTGTGCTTCATCCAGCCCAGTGTTTCTCATGATGTACTCTGCATATAAGTTAAATAAGCAGGGTGACAATATATAGCCTTGACATACTCCTTTCTCAACTGGAACCAGTCTGTTGTTCCATGTCCAGTTCTAACTGTTGCTTCCTGACCAGCATATAGTTTTCTCAAGAGGCAGGTCAGGTGGTCTGGTATTCCCATCTCTTTCAGAATGTTTCACAGTTTGTTGTGAGCCACACAGTCAAAGGCTTTGGCATAGTCAATAAAGAAGAAATAGATGTTTTTCAGGAACTCTCTTGCTTTTTTGGTGATCCAGCAGATGTTGGGAATTTGATTTTTGGTTCCTCTGCCTTTTCTAAAAGCAGCTTGAACATCTGGAAGTTCGTGATTCATGTATCGTTGAAGCCTGGCTTGGAGAATTTTGAGCATTACTTTCTAGCATGTGAGATGAGTGCAATTGTGAGGTAGTTTGAACATTCTTTGGCATTGCTTTTCTTTGGGATTGGAATGAAAATTGACCTTTTCCAGTCCTGTGCCACTGCTGAGTTTTCCAAATTTGCTGGCATATATTTCATAGCATCATCTTTCAGGATTTGAAATAGCTCCACTGGAATTCCATCACTTCCACTAGCTTTGTGCATAGTGATGCTTCCTAAGGCCCACTTGACTTCACATTCCAGGATGTCTGTCTCTAGGTGAGTGATCACACCATCATGATTATCTGGGTCGTGAAGATTTTTTTGTACAGTTCTTCTGTGTATTCTTGCCACCTCTTCTTAGTATCTTCTGCCTCTGTTAGGTCCATACCATTTCTGTCCTTTATTGAGCCCATCTTTGCATGAAATGTTATCTCTAATTTTCTTGGAGATATCTCTAGACTTTCCCATTCTATTGTTTTCCTCTATTTCTTTGCACTGGTTGCTGAGGGAGGCTTTCTTATCTCTCCTTGCTATTCTTTGGAACTCTGCATTCAAATGGCTATATCTTTCCTTTTTTCCTTTGCTTCTCTTCTTTTTGCAAAGTGTTGGACACAACTGAGCGACTGAACTGAACTGAACTCTTCCTTTCAGGGCTATCTGTAAGGCTTCCTCAGACACCCATTTTGCTTTTTTGCATTTCTTTTTCTTGGGGACAGTCTTGCTCCCTGTTCTCCTGTACAATGTCCCGAACCTCCATCCATAGTTGTTCAGGAACTTTATCAGATTTAGTCCCTTAAATTTATTTCTCACTTCCACTGTATAATTGTTAAGAGATTTTTATTTAGATCATACCTGAATGGTCTCGTGGTTTCCCTACTTTCTTCAATTTAAGTCTGAATTTGGCAATGAGTTCATGATCTGAAACCTGTGACCCCACAAGGAGACTTGCCTATGGGTGTCCGGGATTCNAGAGATTTTATTTAGATCATACCTGAATGGTCTCGTGGTTTCCCTACTTTCTTCAATTTAAGTCTGAATTTGGCAATGAGTTCATGATCTGAAACCTGTGACCCCACAAGGAGACTTGCCTATGGGTGTCCGGGATTCTCCAGTGAAGGCATGGGTCAGTGGTGGCTTGCTGCATGGTTGGGGGCATGGACTGCAGCAGTACAAGCATGGGATCTTTTGAGGGAGGTCATCATTATCTTCATTACCTCCACCATAGTTTGGCCCCAGATAAGTAGCAGGGAGGGAACACAGCTCCACTCATCAAAAGAAAATTGGATTAAAGATTTACTGACATGGCCCTGCCCATAAGAACAAGACCCAGTATCCCCCTCAGTCAGTCTATCCCATCAGGAAGCTTTCATAAGCCTCTGTGAAGGCTTATGAAGCAGGGCAAAGGCTAACAGAGTTCTGCCAAGAGAATGCACTGGTCATAGCAAACACCCTCTTCCAACAACACAAGAGAAGACGCTACACATGGACATCACCTGATGGTCAACACCGAAATCAGACTGATTATATTCTTTGCAGCCAAAGATGGAGAAGCTCTATACAGTCAGCAAAGACAAGACTGGGAGCTGACTTTCTCTCAGAGTCAGGATATATCTTATTTATTTTATATTTGCCCAATGCCACTCACAATATTTAGTCCATAATAGGTATGGACTAAACACCAACTAAACATCAAGTTTAGTTTGCTTACCTAAATGTTTGCGTGCATGCGTGTGTGCTAAGTTGCTTCGGTTGTGCCTGACTCTTTGCGATCCCATAGACTATAGGCTCTTCTGTTCATGGGATCCTCCAGGCAAAGCTACTGGCTGTCATTTCCTCCTCCAAGAGATGTTCCCGACCTAGGGTTTGAACCTGCATTTCTTATGTCTCTTGCATTGGGAAGCGGATTCTTTACCATTAGTGCCACCTATGAAGCCCCAACTAAATGTCTGTCTGCTTAATGAATGCATAAATAAATGGATGAGCTTGCTAACTATTTAGATGGTGGGAGGAAAAAGCCCCAATATTTAAAAGTTAGCCACGGAAAACCCCAAAGGTATATCATTCACATGGAAATCAAGAGCCAGCCATTATCTTCCTGGAGCTCAAGGTATTTTGTGCCTACAGTACAAAAATATTCAGATGATGAAGAGGTTAACAAAATGACACATTTTTTAAAAAGGAGAAATTTAAATCAATTGGAAAAAGGCCTTCATTTTAATAGAAAGGAATCCATGAAGAGGTGATAGCCTTATGGTTCAGCAACACCTAGGCAAATATCACAATCACCTAGAGAGATTCCTAAAAACTCTTTAATAAGTTAAATTTATTGTATCAGGATCTCCAGAGATTGAGAGGAGGAAACTTTCTAACTGCTTCATGAGTGACTCTCATCAGTCAGGCTTTGGAAATACTGAACTGGAACAGAACCCAAAGCTTTACCAGCTTTAGATCTGGATGCTACATAATCACACATTCAACTAATGAGTGGAATGTCAGGTATGTCTCAGATATTCTTTGAATCCTATACCTAAGTTACTTTCAAATTATGACAATTCCAATTATTTGGGGTAACTGGATCACTGAATTCTTTAAATGTTATGGAACTCTTTACTACTAACTCTTTCTAGTACAAGCTGGCTAGCTTAACTTCCGTTGCTCTTCAGTGGACTGGTGGTGTGTTCGTAAGTCAGAGAATTAACCAACATGTAGGGCCTGGGTAGACAGAAGGAAAAACAAATGGCTGGAGATTGTCACAAACATATTGAAGAATCTGAATGATGAAAGCTAAGCCTTCTCCAAATATAGATGTGATCAATCAACGAGAACCAAGTATCACCTCTTAAAATTCAATATTAAAACCAATATTTAAGAGGAATATCAAGCAATAGCAGGAAAAGTTCCAATAGGATATTTATGAGAAAATACTAATGTTTGGCTTTAAGTCCTTATTGAGCCACTTATACACCCACTTATATCCTCACTGTGTGACCTGCAAGAGACACCTAACCCAAATTTGCGTTTTCTCATTTGTAAAACTGTAGATTATAATCCTGTCCTACCTAATTTATGACCATGTTATGCAGAAATATAACAAAGATAACTTATGTTAAAGTGCTTGAAAATAGTAATAGGTATACAAAATACAAGTTATTATTTATCATAGAAGTCTAGTGGAAATCGTTTTTCTAAGGTTTTAAATGTTTGGTAGATTAAATTCACTGAAGTAAAATGTTCTTTTTCTTCCATTTTCCCCACATAAACACTTGGAAATACTTACTAACACAAAAGCCGGCATCTTCTCTCTCATTTGAGAAAACAATTACCCCCCTGGGTTTCCAGTGGAACTGAAATTAGTTTGACTGTTTTAGTTTAAGATTATCAACAAAAATATCTCCAAATTATGCAGGTTCTATGCCAAAACACATTCTTTATTCCATATAGCTGTAGGAATGTATAATAAGTGAACAACTGCTGGGCCACAAAGGAGAGTAAGGATAATGCAAAACATTTTTAACTTATTCCTGTTGAGTGGTAGATTCTATTCAAGTATATTCTTTTATTTAGCAACAGAATATTACTACAAACAGGATAAACAGGGGGCTATACGAAATAATTGTTTCAGAAAACATACATATTATAGGTAAGTCCAGTAGATAATCTGTCAGCTGTGTAAAAATAACAATAATAACTGTAGTCATATATTTATGCAGTCCTTACCATGTGCAAGGCCTTGCTTTAAGCATTTTCTATATGTTAACTACTTTAACACTGATAATGATCCCATGGGATTGGTAATAGTATCTTCATTGTACAGATGAGAAAACTAGGCACAAAGAAATCAGATAACCTGTCAAAGCTCAGATAGTTATTAAGTGGCTGAAGTGGAATTGGAATCTAGAAGAGTGACTCCAGAGGCTGTGTATTTAATCACTAGGCTATTTTTCTGAACAATGAATAATTCATATGCAGTAAGATGCAACAGCTAAAATATAATCATTTGTCAGCAATTTCCAAAAACAAACATATTTTAAGATGTATTTTATTTATATCTTCAGTTATAAAGGAATTTTTTGAAAAGACGATTTTTAAAATTTAAGACTTCTAAAGAATTACACAGCAAACCTGAGATGGGTCTACAGTTTTATGTGCATGCGTGTATGTATGTAAGTGCACATACACACACCTCCGTGACTAGTGTCAAACAGCACAGTTTTCTGCAAAAGGTGACTACTCAATCACATTCATAGCAAATTCTTAAGACTTACAGGGATGTTCATCTGACTGAGATGATCCAGGGTTACTTCTGTTGAATTATGGAGATTTAACTCTAACTTCCAAATGGGGGTTTCCCTCACAGCTCAGCTGGTAAAGAATCTGGGTTCAGGAGTCCTGGGTTCAATCCCTAGGTTGGGAAGATCCCCTGGAGAAGGAAATGGCAACCCACTCCAGTATCTGTGCCTGGAGAATCCTATAGGCAAAGGAGCCTGGCAGGCTACTGTCCATGGGGTCACAAGAGTCAGACACGAGAGCAACTAAACCACCACCACCAGATGGGTAGATAGGGTCACTGACTCAATGGACATGAATTTGAGCAAACTCTGGGNTATAGGCAAAGGAGCCTGGCAGGCTACTGTCCATGGGGTCACAAGAGTCAGACACGAGAGCAACTAAACCACCACCACCAGATGGGTAGATAGGGTCACTGACTCAATGGACATGAATTTGAGCAAACTCTGGGAGACAGTGGAGGACAGAGGAGCTTGGTGTGCTGCAGTCCATGAGGTCACAAAGAGTCAGATGTGACTTAGTGACTGAACAACAATTTTAACTTCTACCTCTAACATCCCCCAGATCAAAGGAATAGGGTTAATTTGCAAAACATAACTGTGCTAAATCCAAAATAAACAGAGGACAAAATAAACTTCCTAGTATCAAAACTGGTTAATAGGATAGGCCCTCAAACAAGTGAGAGAAGCCACATATAAAGTTCAAGTGGACAATATTCTTAAGGACTAGTCATGTGTTTAGTTTCACTTGTAAAATCTACGTAAAACCTCTACCAAAGTGCACAACATATACAAGGTTAACAGGATTCTAAATAATAAAAATAAATGATGCTAAGGTCTATGCCTGGGTGGATTTATATACAAAATAATGAAAGGGAAAAGAAAGATGTCTACTTTAAGCATCTACTATTTTTCAGGTAAAATACTAATTACTTTGCAACATTTACCTAATATATTCTTCACAGTAACCATTTTAGGTAGGTATCATTCCCATTTTGTAAAAAATAAAATTAAGGTCTAATGTCTCCAGATGGCACCACAGAATAGAATACAAGGCTAAGAGAGGCTCTGTGGCTTAGCTGGTTAAAGAGCCTGTCTAGTAAATAGGAGATCTTGGGTTCAAACCCCAGTGGGGCCTGCCAGTATTCTATTTAGGCTCTGGGAGTTGGTGAAGGACAGGGAAGACTGGTGTGCTGAGATCCCTGGGGTCACAGAGTCGGACACAACTAACTGAACGTACTGAACTGAATATTATGCAACCTACATAAACTAAATAACCAGTAAACTTAAGAGCCATACTGAAAGAAATCTGACTTGGTCTTTGTCCTGAAATAATTTTGAAAATTTTTTACATTTATTCCACTTTCTGTCCAATCAGATCCTCAAGATCTATCAGAATACTATCTTTATACTGACTTGGAAGTATAGCTGCTATAGTTACCCTTTATTGAGCACCATGCTTTGTATGAGGTGTTCCACATGCATTAACCAGTTAAATGAACTCTACGAAAAGAGCTTCCACTTCACAAATGAGAAAATAAGTTCAGAAAAGTTAAGCAGCACAGAGGTTACAAGAAAACACAGAGAACAAAATCTGAAACTCATTCAACTCTGTAACCAACAGTATTGTTATTATGCCAGATGGATTATTTTTAAAATTGTGAATTTCTTTTCCCAGATCACTTCCAAAAAGTAATTAGGACAGTGCCTACCATATGTCAAAGAATGTCCACATTATGTTCTTACTTAACTCTAATACTTTTATGAGAAATGGAGGGTAATGTTTATTAATATCTTATTTCACAGGTTAAAAAAAAGAGGTTCAGAAAAGTTGTGAAGAAAACACTTTTTCTATTATTCAGCGTTGTTGTCAATCTCCTAGAAATAGAAATGTATGTACATAAACCCTTCAACATTTTGTTTGCATGTATCACTAATTTTACTGAAAAACATGCACACACAATAAACTCCAGTGAAGAATGTGTTTCACTGATGAAAATAAGAGGATACACCTATTCTCAAATCTATTACACGTGTTCAAAGGCATTAAAGGTTTCCTCTCATTTCTGAACTGTATCATAAACTCAAAAGATTAAACTTAAAAACTTAAACTGCAACAGAAATGTAGTGATGCTTGCAACAGACTTAAAGTCTATTTTTTTCCTAATAATACTATAGGCACCTATGCTCTCTTGTTTAATATTTGCATGGAATACTATTTTTCCATTCCTCCACTTTTAGCCTATGTGTGTCCTTTAATATAAAGTGAGTCTCTTGTAGATAGCATATAGTTGGGTCTTGCTTTATTATCCATTCAGCCACACTATGTCTTTTGTTGAGTTTAATTCATTTACATTTAAGGCAATCATTGATAGGAAAGGATTTACTTCTGCCACTTTGCTGTTTTCCATTTTATATTTTGTCCCTCTGTTCCTCTCTTGTGATCTTCCTTTGTGCCTTGTTGATTTTTTGTAGTAAGATTCTTTAATTCTTTTCTTTTTTAATTTTGTGTGTTTTCTTTACTTGTTTGAATGTGTGTGTGATTATCATGTGGCTGGTTAAAATGTCCACTACCCAAAGTGATATACAGATTCCCTATTATGCCCTTAAAAAAAATCATAAAATTGTATAGAATCATCAAAGACTCAGAATAAACAAAATGATCTTAAAAAAGAGCAAAAAAGCTAGAGACATCATGCTCCTGATTTCAAACTAAATTATAAACCCACAGCAATTAAAACAGTATGGTACTGGGATAAAGACAGAAAAAGAGCAGTGGAACAGACTAGATAGCCCAGAAATAAAGTGACGCACACAGAGTCATCTGATCTTTGAAAGGGAGTCAAGAATATACAAAGGGGAAAAAGCAGTCTCTTCAACAAATGAGTGGGAAAATTATATATCCACATGCAAAAACACAAAAAAGAAAGAAAGAAGAAATCAACCCTTAACTTACATTATACATAAAAATCAAGTCAAAGTGGATTAAAGATTTAAACATAAGACCTGAAATTGTAAAACTCCTTATAGAAAATATAGGGGGAAATCTTGACGTTGGTCTTGGCAATGAGTTCTTAGATACGCCACCCAAAGCAAAAGCAATGAAAGTAAAAACAGACAAAGTGGAACCACTTCACGTAAAACCACAGAGAAAGGTTCTTCAGAGCAAAGGAAACAGTCAACAAAAAGACAATGAATGGGATGAGAGATTACTTGCAAACCTTATCATCCATTAGAGTACTTCTTTCACTGTAATAAGTGTCAGTTTTCCACCTATGAACTTGGGTCAGGAACTAGGTTTTTGTTTATCTTTGGACATTAGACCTTCAGTAACATTTGTTAAATGGATGAATACTCACAAGTTCTAGTTATCTAAGGATCTTCACATAAGTAAACTCAAAGTATATCATTGAGAGATAAATAGTGGCTTGCTTCCCTGGTGGCTCAGACGGTAAAGCGTCTGTCTGCAATGTGGCAGACCTAGGTTTGATTCCTGGGTCGGGAAGATCCCCTGGAGAAGGAAATGGCAAACCACTCCAGCACTCTTGCCTGGAAAATCCCATGGACAGAGGAGCCTGATAGGCTACAGTCCATGGGGTCGCAGAGAGTCGGACACGACTAAGCAATTTCACTTTCTTCACATAATTAAACTCAAAGTATATCATTCAGAGATAAATAATACCCTCATAACCCCAACAACAAAAATTTTAGTTTCTCTCCTAATTTTTCATTTTTGTAAATAAATTTCTAGCTAGTTAGATACTCTGGGATTGGGAGGAAAATACTTTTCTTAATTTCTAAAAGGGTGTTCCTTAAACTAACTTTCTCCCACCAGGGCCTCAATAATGAGTAAAAAGCACAATTGCTTGGGGTCCACTACTCTCAAGGTGCTTGTTATGGTCACATACGAATTAGGACAAGATCAACATTAGTTTTTTATTTATTTTGATTTGACTTCAAAAATCCATTTTCAATTCTTGAGTTCTCCCAAGTTTTATATCTTTAACTGATTTCTGGACATTTTCCTCAATCCCGCTGCCATCCTCATAAAAACTGATCAATATTGAGTATATCCCATCTTGGTTTCCTGTTCACAAAAGTCCTTCCCATCTTTCAGTGTCCAGCTAAAACGCTGCCTCATTTAATGCTGCTCCAAGCCTGTGGTTCTCTTTGTGGTCCATTTTAGCATTCATTATATCCCATCAAAGTTTTTGCAACCGTGTACACAATCTCTAGTCACAGCATTTGGAGTTTTCTGAACAATCATTTTCTCTCCCATTTTCATGCTTTTACAAGTTCTGTTGCAACAGGCTATGCTCTATGCTCATTCTTGCATTATTTTATCATAGAAGTTACCAAACCACTATAAATGTTGAAATGTATTGTTTTCTTGTCTCTCTTTATAGATTCTTTGTGCTTATGGGAAGATACATTTAAAAATTTTATACTCTATATCTAACACAGTGCTCAATAAATATGTGATAAATGGGAGAATGAGTGGTTGAATGTGTAAGTAGCCTAAGTTCCTAAGATAAGATAAAAATAAACATAATAGTTGGAAAGTGGTTGAGTCACTTTGGAAAGCAATTCTTCAAAAGGTTAAACAAAGAGTTTCCATATGACCCAACAATTCTACTCTTAGGTGTATATTCAAGGAAAATAAAAACATATATCCATCACAAACTTCACAAATGTTCACAGTACCAGCATTTTACATAATATCCCCAAAGTGAAAGCAATGAAAATGCCCACGAACTGAATGGATAAACAAAATATGATATAACTGTACAATAGATTATTTTTTAGCAATAAAAAGAAATACAGTACTGACACATGTTACAACAGGTATGAGTCCTGAAAACATGCTAGATGAAAGAAGCCAGATAAAACATTCACATATTGTATAATCTCATGTATATGAAATGTCTAAATGTCCAGAATAGGCATAGAAACAGAAAGCAAATTAGTAGTTGTGACAAGGGAAAAAAGGAATGAGGAGCAATTGCTAATGGATATAGGATTCTTTCTGGAGTGATGAAATATTTTATAATTAGCTAGGGGTTACAGTTGCACAACTCTGTGACTATACTGAAAACCACTCAACTGTATACTTTTAAAGGGTGAATTTTATAGCATATGAACTATCTCAAAAAAGCCATTATTAGGAAATGAGCACAATAATGAGAATTCTTTTTGGTCCAGATTTTTAATCAAGGGCTTAATCTTTGAAATCAGAATACAACTCTGCTGCCAAAAACTTCCTAATCTTCTACATTGATCAATCACACAATTATAAAAATGTTGGAACATTAAAAGATCATTCTAAATTAACCCCTTCCTCACCTTGTAGGAAAGAAAACTGAGGTCTAAAAAGGATAGATGACTTAAACAAGGTTATACAACTAGTAGTGAAACCAGGGAAGACACACTCTCAGTCCAACAATTCAACTTTTTTTTTTAGCTGAATTAACATTTTCCTTCCTGAAATTCCTAGGATTTTTTTAAGAGAAAAATTACATTAAAAAGAAGGAGACAGACCTATTTATCTTTCAGATTGTCTAATAACTATTACTAGATTGTAGGAAATATTTAAAAAGGGGTTAAGAAAATAAACTATGGCATCTTTCTGCTTCTTCCAATGAGAAAAGGCAACTATTAGTACTTAGAGGTTTTACTCTTGAAAGATAATACAACATAAGAATTCATCATAATAGTTGAGGAAAACAACAAAGTCTACTCTTTCCTATAGGGAATGGAAATAGACACTTAGCAGAGATGTTAAGTATGTGGAAATTTATATCTGATCCTTCAGGGAGATGTCAAATTTAATTCAGAGGAAAATGTCTCTCAAGTATTTTCGAAAGTTCCCTTTTGAGACCCATTTTTTGGTGGCCTTTGTATGATAGTGGCACATATGGGTGCAAACTAATTTTTTTTTTTTTTGGTACTTACTCACTCAGGAGATTTTCTGTGATAGCAAATATTTTCTTTTAAGTTCATATTTGCTCTTTTTACCAAGAAGCCTAGGCTTCCCTTGTGGCTCAGCTGGTAAAGAATCTGCCCACAGTGCGGGAAACCTGGGTTCAGTCCCTGGGTTGGGAAGATCCCCTGGAGAAGGGAAAGGCTACCCACACTCCAGTATTCTGGCCTGGAGAATTCCAAGGACTATACAGTCCATGGAGTCACAAAGAGTCGGACTTTCACTTCACTTCACTGATCTTCCCAGGCGGTAAAGAACCTGCCTGCCAACGCAGTCGACAGGAGACTCAGGTTTACTCCCAGGGTCAGGAAGGTCGCCTGGAGGAGGGCATGGCAACCCACTCTGTATTCTTGCCTGGAGAATCCTATGGACAGAGAAGCCTGGTGGGCTGCAATCCATAGGGTCTCAAAGAGTCAGACATGACTGAAGCTATGTAGCACACCAAGATGCAACTTTTAAATGAGGAAATTTTTCATTTGTATCCATCAAGGAGGAAAAGATATATCATTGATATATGATTTTTAGAAAAACCATCATTCAATGCTGACTTTCAAAAGCTTATACAAAAAACCATCAGACAACTTATAACNCCATTTTTAAAATTTTCCAATGTGAAAGAGGTGGTACCAGGTGTGAAGAAAGTTTGATAGAATCTAGTAAGATTGCTGAAATTAATGAGGTAGACTCCCATTTTAGCAAAGCCATCAGGAGATAGAGACACCTCTTAACACAATTTACAGAAGTGAATTTTTTTAATGCTATTATGAAACATGTCAACTGTAACAGAGGTATATACTTAAGACTTGTGTGTCCTAAATAGCAACAGCAATAAAAGGAGTGCCCATTTACTTATCATCCAACTTAAGAAATAGAACATAACCTTATGCCCCTAACAAGTTGCACCTCTTTCCATAGAAATAACTGCTATTGTGATTTTTCTGATAACCCTTCTCTTTTTTCTTTATAGTTACACCACACATGTATCTACCCTTAAGCAATGAATTATTTAATTTTCCTTGTTTTAAACTATTCTACATAAATGTAATTTTAACTGTTTGTTTGAAGTTTTCTTTTTTCCGCTGAATTGGTTTTTCAGTTTCATCTATGTTGACGCATGTAGCCGTAGATCTTTAATCTTCCCTGCTGCGTATTATACCACTGTATGCACTCACCACAGCTCAATGTTTTGTTCTAACATAAATGGATACTTAGATTGCTTGCTGTTCTTAGTTCTATTACAAAGCATGTGATTATGAACATGTTCACACATATCTTCTGGTACACACACAAGAATTTTTCCAAGATCCTTAGGAGCCAGGGGGTTGGCTAGAATTGTGTATGTAACCTTACTGAGTCATGCCAAATGGTTTCGCAGAGTGTATAAGTGTTCTCATTATTTTACATCCTCATCGACACTGTGTCAGGCTCTACGGATGATAACACAGCCACTTTGTGCCTGTTTCCATGACCACTTTTATTGTCTTCATGTGGCAGATTAACTCCAGGTGGAATAGCAAATTCTTTTCACAGATATCCAGCTTCAAGAGTTCCTGTTTCACAATTCACAAGTACTGTAAAATCATGAGACTGATAAGTCAGGGAAGAAGTTGTTTTTTTTCTGTGGATTGAGATTCCAAATAGATGAATTAAATATTTGTAACATTTAATAGCAAGGACATAGAATTTTACATGGCACATCTAACATGCCTGAGAGTACTTATCTATAATAAGTACTTGATTTATTGAAGTGGGTTCATTATTTGTTTAAAAAATAAACGTAGCCTTTTAAAAAGTCAGTATTTCATTTCTAACAAATGAAGAAGTGTTATCAAGCCTATAAAGTACTTAGTAAATATTTAATTTATATATCCCACCTCTCATTGTGCTTCATTATTGTTTTAATCTTTTATATCCTTTTCTATAGCTCATTTCAACGGCCACGTGGCACTCTCCATTTGGATGATGGTGAATACTGGTCCAACAGGGCAGCCTCTTATAAAGGAAAATCCCACCGACCCATCTTTGAGAACAGCATGGACAAGATATACAGGAACTTATACAAAAAGGCCTGTAGTTCTGTTTCTCATACACAGGAAAGCTTCTGAGATCAGCCGCGATAAAACTGTATGAGTGTCCTTGTCAACTTCTCAATGAAAACGTTTGATGTGATCAATACCTGTATTCTTTTATTTTTTTTTTAATCAGGTGGTTCTAATTGAGCACAGTAGTTAGACTTGAATAGGTTTATTTCAAATGATAAAGTATAATGGGCAAGCCTTCTTTTTCCAATCACAGTAGAGAGTGCTGTATTCTCACAGTTCTGCAACACAGTCAAAACCTCCATTCCGATTATGAGAAGGCTGTCCTGTTACATCTCTCTCATGTCACCAGCTACAAATCCAGGAACATATTCTCTCTAAAAATGCTCTTCTGCCTTCATCACCTTGTAATTTTCTTTCCATTTGCTTGACTGGTTATCTTGTCTGACNGAGTGCTGTATTCTCACAGTTCTGCAACACAGTCAAAACCTCCATTCCGATTATGAGAAGGCTGTCCTGTCACAACTCTCTCATGTCACCAGCTACAAATCCAAGAACATATTCTCTCTAAAAATGCTCTTCTGCCTTCATCACCTTGTAATTTTCTTTCCATTTGCTTGACTGGTTAATTTGTCTAAGGTTATTTTTATTATTAACTCTCGTTTCTTGGTCATGGGCAAAAAATATATACAGAGATGAATTTCCCAGAAGTTTAAACTCTATTTTAACTAGTATTTTCTACTGTTTTCTCCCTAAGAAAAGGCTATTAATATGTCTTAGCTCCTAAGATATAGCTTTCTTTTTAAAGTTTCTATAATCCTTTACTCCTTCTTCTCTAAAAGAGCTAGCTAAGTTACCTAAAATGCCTAACAGCGAGAAATAGGAATGGCCAAATGTGACCCCAGATGTGAATAACTGATTTTTAAAGACAGATTTTTTTTGCATTGTTTTTTTCTAGAGTCAAAACTTTTGGTGGAACCAGAATCAGAAAATAGCCTTGGTTAAAAAGCTTGTAGAAACTCAGAAAGAATAAGGGATTTATATTGTAATTTAATCTCTTTAGAATACTCATAGGTATCAAATAGCCCATGAAAGTAGCAACCTTACTTAAACAAAAACAAAGAACCTGGGAACCATAAAGGGGAGGAAATATTAGAGCATAACTCTTTGTACTCGAAAGTTATTGGTTGATAAAATTAGCTTCTTCCCCCTCTCTCCCCTACTCTGGCTCCAAACACATCTGAGGACAGTTAAGCTTTGAAGATACAAAGAAATCAGTTACCTTGTTTATTAGAGAGAGTAGAAGAAATGCAGAGAATAGGAAATGATAAACTTGACTTATAAACTTTTAAGAGTTTTACTACAAGATAATGTTTTCTTATTGAGTCCATCTTTGTTTAATTTTATAGTTATGATCTTAAAAGAAAATACTTGAGTTGAGCTCTATTTAAGTTGGAATTGGTATGTAAATTGGGTGATTTGTTTTTTTAACTGGAGAAAGTACATAATACCTGTTATCTAATAATAAGACTTTTCAGCTTCATGTTGATTGTTCTATCTGTGGCAATCTGCAGTGTATTGGAAAGTACATCAGAGATAGGAGCCAGGTATCCTAGGCTTCAGATCTCTGGTCCTAGTTTCCTCAGTTATCAATGGAGAGAACGGAGTAGGTCAGCATTTCCTGAACCATGTTTGTAGACTGCTGTTCTAAGAGATGGCTTTAGGGATGTGGNGTTCCAGTTCATCTTCTTTCTCTGGATCTCGCTCATCCTGAAAAATTTAAAGATGTCCGTTAATTTATTTTATAATTAAAATGACACCCATGTTTCTTCGGTGATTGTGATCACCCCTCCCCCAATGCAAGAGATTGAATTAAATGTTGAATTTCCTAGGGAAAGAAACAAAAAGGTAAATGAGAATTTATTATTCTGTTAAATACAACTAATATAGCTTTTTTCTGTTATAGTATCACTTACACTGCTTATCAAAGACTAGCACACAGATGTTTCTTACATCAGTGAATGATTAGGAATGAATACTGTGTCAAGATACATAATAAAATGTGCAGCAAGTGATAGTTCACATACTTTTATGTGGACTCCAAAAAGATTATACCTACACTCTGAAAAATAAGTATNACTTACACTGCTTATCAAAGACTAGCACACAGATGTTTCTTACATCAGTGAATGATTAGGAATGAATACTGTGTCAAGATACATAATAAAATGTGCAGCAAGTGATAGTTCACATACTTTTATGTGGACTCCAAAAAGATTATACCTACACTCTGAAAAATAAGTGTTTGGGAAAACTATGCAGATGTAAGCATTTAGACATACCTATGATCCCCCAAAGAAGTGACTTAGCTTTATTACTCATATGCCAAAATGCAGTAACAAGCCATGAGAAGCGAAACAAAAGCAAAGTAGTTGCAATCAAAACACATGGCTCCTCCCCCTCCAGGCACCCTCTTCTTTACTCCTGACAGACCCACTCAAAGGCAGAAGAAAAAGAATTCTAAAGAGATAGCTTTTTTGGTAAACTATGTCATTCACAGTAGTGATACTTTTACATATATTAATTTTATATAATTCAATATCAAATATCTTTCTAAACTACTGAATAATACCCTTATTCTGTAGTCAAATAGGAACAGAAATAGAACTGATGGTAAAGGAACTGGTAAGCACAAATAGACTGCTATAAGGATTAGTATTAATATGGTATTCATTCATTTTAGGTAAGCAATTTGTTGAATAAAGATTATGAAGAAAAATGATTTAAAAAATTCGGTGATGGCATGCAATTAATTGAGAAGAGAGCATTCAGTTAAACAAAGTAGGGACTTCATCGATGGTCCAGTGATTAAGAATCCACTTTGCAGTGCAGGGGATGCAGGTTCGATCCCTGGTCAGGGAACTAAGATCCCACATGCTATGGAGCAACTAAGCCCACGTGCCACAACTGCTGCAGCAGCGTGCTCCGGAGCTCACGCACCACAACTTGAGAGTCCACTTTCTGCAGCAACTGAAGTCCACGTGCTCTCGAGCCTGTGTGTCTCAACTAGAGAGCCTACGTGCCACAGCTACTGAAGCCCTGGGCACTCTGGAGTCCACACTTCACAAGTAGAGAGTCTGTGGGAGGCAAGATCCAGCACGATGCAACAAAGACTTTGTATGCTGCAACTAAGCCCCAATACAGCCAGATGAATAGGTAAATAATGTAAGCAATAAATACTACAAGTTTGAAAATCACAGAAAATGTGAACATATATTTAGAATTATTATAACTTCCAGGTGAATTGAGCACTTTACCATTAGGAATTAACTCCATTTATTTCTATTAATGCTTTTTCCCCTGACATTTTTTGGTTTACTTTTAATATACCTATAATAGCTAGTGTTTGGATAAGTATTTGTACTTTTATTTTCAACTTTTCCTTGTTATCATATATATATATATTTTTTTTTTCTTAAATTCTATATAGATGGATGTTGCTTACTTTTGTCCAGTCTGATAAATCAATGAAGAAGAGTACATGCTATATTAATATCACAGAAAATGTTATTGCCAGTAGTGAGTACAAAAAACACTACAAGAGAAAGTGCAAGAAATAAAAGAAAAAATGTTTACTCATTTCTAGATTATATAATAAATGATACCAGAAATAAACATAAATCAATATTCCTTAATTTTATCAATACAGTTGAAAAAAATTTTTGACCAGAAGTAATAAAAATGTAGACTGAATTTTAAAAGTTTTTGTATGAAGAAATACAGAAATGTCTTCAAGATCTGAATCTCAAATATTCATTAAATAATACCCCTGTTTTGAGCTGAGGAGACATGGGTTCAGTCTAAGGGTCAGGAAGATCCCCTGGAGAAGGGAATGGCAACCCACTCCAGTATTCTTGCCTGGAGAATCCCATGGACAGAAGAGCCTGGTGGGCTACAGTCTATGGGGGTCTCAGAGAGTTGGACATGACTGAGTGACAAAGCATATACAGCACACTTACTATCCTAGACTCTGAGGACAGAAAGATGATTAAGACATGATTCCTGCATATACATGAAATAAGATTAGCTTATTCTGTTAATATATTGGAGTAGAATGGATTGACAGGTACTATTATTATGAGATACAATAAAGGACAAAATGAAGACCTTTCTAATAAATAGAACATTCTAAAGCCAGAACGGTGTCTTAAGAGGGAGTAAGATCATAGTCACTAAAGCTATTTCTATAGAGCACTGATATCTATCTAGAACCAAGGAGTTCGGGGAGGGAAATTCTGCCCCAAGAAACAAAAACTATACAGCCTTCACGGCTATTCTTTTCAAGTTTTAACTGTATTTTGGGACATTTATTATACATATTCAAACACATACATATCTCTTACAAGCATCCTTATAGGCTATTTTTAAAGATTACATTGTGAAAAAGCAAAGAGGCAACAAACAACATGCTTTATCCAAAGCTATTGACTATGAGAAAAGCAAGTATTTGAAGTGATATATCAGTCTCATTAATGCCAGAAAAATTCAGTTCTGGGGCATGGAGGAGGGATTCCCTTCTTATTCCTCATCAACATTTCCATTNAAAGCAAAGAGGCAACAAACAACATGCTTTATCCAAAGCTATTGACTATGAGAAAAGCAAGTATTTGAAGTGATATATCAGTCTCATTAATGCCAGAAAAATTCAGTTCTGGGGCATGGAGGAGGGATTCCCTTCTTATTCCTCATCAACATTCCCATTTGCCCACATGTAAACACAGATAAATGACACCAATATTTGCTGAGTTCCTTCAAGGTATCCAGGACTGAATTAGGTACTTCTCATATGAATATCTTGTAAGCCTTCAATAACCTTATAAAAAAGGCACTGAAACTTGGAAAAATTAATAACTTACCCAAAGATTCAAGTTATTAAGTGGCAGAGCTGGAATTTAAACCCAGATAATTTACATTATCTTGTCTGCTACAATGCAAATAAGTTGGGCTATAAAATAAAAATCTCCATTCTAAGCCATTAGATTATTCCCCTATATGAAAATTAAGCTCAAAGTCTTTCAGCTTATATCTATTCAGTTAGTTTTTTAAGAGGGTATTCTGTAATAATTTAACCCAGAAGAAACTTTTTCAGGAATTCCATGAAGAAAAATTTTTCTTTCAGCAAAGGTCATTAATAAAATGACACTTTATTAAAAGAAGCTGTGGGCTCTCCTTCCCTGAAACTGGCAGTAAATTAAAGATTCTCTTAAAGTTCCCATCATTGATGATCACTATCTCACACATGCAGCTGACATCACACTTAGAACAACCCTGGAACAAAGCAATAAAAGCTACCTACTCATGCTTGCAAACTGAAAAACTTAGGACAAAAGAAGTTCAACACTTTAAGATAAAGCCACAACTAAAAAGGCAGTTATCTCACTCATTAAACAGTATTTAATAAAATATACACCGTCATTCTCAAATGAAATTCTCACATATAGTTAACATACCTACAAGATATTTTATTGCTATCAAATTCAAAACATTATTTATAATTAATTATGTACAAGGACAAGAATTCAAATAGAATTTAACTATTCTAATTTGCATTATCACCCTGGACAATTAATGGATTTAAATTTCTAAATCATAATATAGAGAAAATTTTGTTAGAGTTGTTCAAAGTCACAAGGATAAGAAGTTGCAGAGCTGGCCTTGAACCAGGTTTTTCTAATTCTATAAACTGCTTTATATTGTAAGTATAATAGAGGATAACAAAGTCTAAAGGGAAGACCACTTAAAAGAACACTTAAATGCTAACTTTGACATATTTCTGGAGGCAGAGTATGGAAAAGCATGGATCAGCCATGGTGCCCAGATACTTGGTTAAACATTATTATTGATATATCTGTGGGCCTTTTATGGCTGAGATTAACATTTTTTTTTCTTTAATATATAATTTTATTTCTGGTTATAGAAACAAATGCTAAGAGGAGAAACAAAATATCCCAGTCCACATACAGCAATAGATAAAAGAACAGTTAAAATAATGAAACACAAAAAGGTAGAAATTTTAAACATTGTTATAGCTTTAAAACATTAACATCTGGTACAATTAGAAATCACATTCAGATCTCAAACTTTTTTTAAAAAAAAGTATGACTCCCTATTAAAAAAAAAAACAACACTGTATTCCATTTGAAATGAAACCACAGGCTGGCCCAGCTGCAGTGGGTTTCTTCCTGCCTGGGTGCCAAGGTGTGTGAATCCCTCCTGGGTGCCCCAGAGGCCAGAGCCCACACGCAAATGGTGAAACACTCCCATCCAATGTGCCAGGGAACCTAATTCCCAGGACTCTACAGGACTTCACTTTTTAAAGCACTGATGATTAAACATAATGTGAAAAATAGTCACCATAAACAAAACAAAACAAAACAAAACAAGAACCTCAGCCCTCTATTAACATCCCTCCCCGACAAATGATCTTTACAGGAAAACTCTCAGTCAGATAGGAAAACACAATTCGTGCTGGGTTTATCCCTTGCCCACGTGCGCCCAGCTGCCTGGGGTCAGAGTCTGCCTGCAAGCAATAATCAGGAATGCACTTTCCCCTCTCCTCCCATCCCTGTCCTGAAGCAGAAATCAAACCAGGTCAGTAGCCTTTGACCAGGTACCCAGAGAGCCTATGTTGGAAGGAAGCTAGAAAAGGAGGAGAGGGCCAGACTTAAAAGCGTTTAATTTTTAAATCCTATTTTTACTTATAAAAAATTTTTTTGGACAAGTTAACCCCAAAATTTAGAGGCTGTGGTCTTAAGAGGCCACAGGCCTGGTTGAATATCCTTTAGGCCAGTTAACTACATGCACAAAAATTCCCTTTTGGAGTCACAGACCTCATTGAAATTAACATTTAAATCACTGGATTTTGAATAAAGCAGACTGATCTCCATAAAATGGGTGGGCCTCATCTAGTTAGCTGAAGGCCTTAAGAGAACAAAGACTGACCTCCTCTCAAGAAGGAATTCCACCAGCAGACGGCCTTTGGAACTATAAATTCTCTGTCGAGTATCCACCTGACTGACCATCAGACTAAAGCTCTGCAATCACATGAGTCAATTCTTTAAAATTTCTCTCTGTTATACACACACCCCCCTCCACACAACACCCCTCCTGACACACACACACACACACACACACACACACACACACACACACACACCCTCCTGTTTCTTCTATTTCTCTGGAGAATCCCAATACAAATGAGAATGAGAAACTCCTGATGCATATTACTTGGAGCCTTTAGCACCTCATTTTCAACAATGGACAGTACACTCAGACAGAAGATTAACAAGTAAACAGAAGACCTGGGCAACACTATAAACCAGCAAGACCTAAAAGACATCTACTCACACTCTATCAGACAACAGAAGAATATACATTCTTTTCAAACACAGGAAATTCTCCAGAAGAGATCGTATTATGTTAAACCCTAAAGTGAGGCTCAAAAAATTTAAAAGGACAAAAATCATAGAAAGATTTTTCTGGCCATAATAATTAGCTAATTAAATCCATTATTAAGAACTGTCAAAGATGGGCTTATTTAAAACATTTACAAAATAAATAATCTTACAAAGACTTTCAGAGAATGGTTGCCGCATTTTTATGAGGCAAGTGAAACCTTGAGGAGGACGCCACAAGATAGGAAACTTACATACCAAGCACTATCATTAATTTAGATGCAAAAATCCTAGGAAAAATATCAGCAAATTGAAACTAGTGATATGTTTTTAAAAAATTATGATAAGAATTCTGTTCCAAGTATCCAAGTATGGTTTAACATCTGAAAATCAAGTAATTTACCACGTTAAAGTAAGGAAAAAAGCATATAATTACCTCAATAGATACAATGTAGTAAAATCTATACATTTATAATTTAAATCTCTTAGAAGATAAGGAATATAAGAAACTTCTGTAACCTGACAAAGCATGCTCACAAAGTCTACATAAATCATCACACTCAATGGTCAACAATGATAGAAAGCTTTCTTTCTTTGGATGGCAAATGAGCCAAGATTATTGGCAAATAAGCCAAGCCTTTTCTGTCACCACTTCTATTGGATACTGGAAACCCTAGAAGTGTAATAAGACAAAGATAAAGAAATAAAAGAAATAAAGGTTAAAGAGGAAGAAATAAAATGTCATTATTTTCAGATTTTATGATTACATATAAAAATATCTAAAATCTACCATCTATTAACAATATGTGACTGTAAGGTCATTACTGGATACAAGATAACTATACAAAAATCTATTCTAAGAAATCATCATACCAAGAAATAATAGAAAATAGAATTTTAAAAGATACAATTTATAATAACATAAATATCAGACATCCAGGAATAAATCTATTGAAATACATGCAAGTCTTCTAAAATAAAAACTATGACAAAATTGGAAGAAATTAAAGATCTAAATTTATTTTTAAAGTCACCATTTTTATGAATTAGAAGATTCGATACTGGTAAGATATCAGTTCTCCTCTAATCAAAGCACAGATTTAATGTAATCCCAATCAAAATCCTAGCAGGGTTTTTAAAACTGACAAGTTGACACTGAATGCAAATAAAAATACAAAGAACCAAGAATAATCATAGCAATCTGCAAGAAAGAATAAAGTTAATGGACTTATGCCATAGGATATCAAGTTATTATAAACTTACAGAAATTGAGAAAGTATGTATTAATACAAAATTAGACAATTAAATCAATTAAATAGAAGAAAATTCAGAAACAGACTCATGTATCTAAACTCCCAATGGAACAAAACAGAATCCAGGACTATCTCCAGGAACTTACAGTCAGGAAAAGAAAGGCTGTTTAGAGAAAGATGCTGGATCATAATCATATGAGGATAAAATGAATCTTGATCCAAATCTCACATCATATATACAAATCAAATCCACATGCATTGTTGATTTAACGTGAAAGGCAACATGATTAAAGATTTTACAAATAGGAGAATATTTTTAAAACCATGGTTAGCCAAAGTTTTCTTACATGGGGTAAAACAAGTGCTAACCAAAGCATTAACCAATGGACCACTGCAACTGAGTGACATTAAGAACTTGTATTCCCAAAACGACTCTCATTAAGAAAACAAATATGCAAGTTACAGATTGAAATATATTCATAATATAAAACATGCCCATCAGAAAATGTCCAGGAATGAAAACAAAAGACCTTAAGAGACACATGGCAAACAGAGAACAAGTCTAATGTGTCTATGCATGCTCTCTGAGGAGCTCTATGAATGT
This sequence comes from Raphicerus campestris, assembly GCA_006410735.1. NCBI lineage: Eukaryota > Metazoa > Chordata > Mammalia > Artiodactyla > Bovidae > Raphicerus > Raphicerus campestris. The sequence goes on from SJYW01048774.1 coordinate 164,823, forward strand.
CAAACAACAAATACAAAGAAAACCACACACAAGTGTCTAATATTTAACTACCAAAAATAAATTACAAAGAAAAAATATTTTAAGAATTGCCAGAGAAGGGAATTCCAGGAAGATGTTACTGGCACTGTGGTGGGTAGAATAATAGTTCCCAGTGATATCCAAGCCGTAATTCCCAGACCAGGGATTATGTTACTGCAGATTGTACAGATTTGATTAAGGAGATCCAATCAGTCCATTCTGAAGGAGATCAACCCTAGGATTTTTTTGGAAGGAATGATGCTAAAGCTGAAACTCCAATACTTTGGCCACCTCATGCGAAGAGTTGACTCATTGGAAAAGACTCTGATGCTGGGAGGAACTGGGGGCAGGAAGAGAAGGGGACGACCGAGGATGAGATGGCTGGATGGCATCACGGACTTGATGGATGTGAGTCTGAGTGAACTCCGAGAGATGGTAATGAACAGGGAGGCCTGGCGTGCTGTGATTCATGGGGTCGCAAAGAATCGGACACGACTGAGCGACTGAACTGAACTGATTAAGACATTACTTTGCCGACTAAGGTCCGTCTAGTCAAGGCTATGGTTTTTCCAGTAGTCATGTATGGATGTGAGAGTTGGACTGTGAAGAAGGCTGAGTGCTGAAGAATTGATGCTTTTGAACTGTGGTGTTGGAGAAGACTCTTGAGAGTCCCTTGGACTGCAAGGAGATCCAACCAGTCCATTCTGAAGGAGATCAACCCTGGGATTTCTTTGGAAGGAATGATGCTAAAGCTGAAACTCCAGTACTTTGGCCACCTGCTGTCTCTTATACACATCTCATCCCTCCTTCATCATCACCCACAGAGCCCAAAAGTCTCTTCTTTTTATCTGTGTCTCTTTTGCTGTCTTACAAATAGAGTCGTCGTTACCACCTTTCTAAATTCGATATATAACTGATTAAAATGTATTCTTTTTAATGGCTGAGTAATACTCCATTGTATATATGTACCACAACTTTCTTATCCATTCGTCTGCTGATGGACATCTAGCTTGCTTCCATGTCCTGGC
>SJYW01048774.1:168308-196875 GCA_006410735.1 Raphicerus campestris
TTGGAGAAGACTCTTGAGAGTCCCTTGGACTGCAAGGAGATCCAACCAGTCCATTCTGAAGGAGATCAGCCCTGGGATTTCTTTGGAAGGAATGATGCTAAAGCTGAAACTCCAGTACTTTGGTCACCTCATGCGAAGAGTTCAGACTCACTGAAAAAGACTTTGATGCTGGGAGGGATTGGGGGCAGGAGGAGAAGGGGACGACAGAGGATGAGATGGCTGGATGGCATCACGGACTTGATGGACGTGAATCTTAGTGAACTCTGGGAGTAGGTGCTGGACAGGAAGGCCTGGCATGCTGCGATTCATGGGGTGGCAAAGAATCGGACATGACTGAGCGACTGAACTGAAGGATCTTGATAGAGATTACCTTGCATTATTTGGGTGGGCCCAATCTAATCAATCATATGTGAGAGTTGAACCCTATAGAAGGCTTGACAGTCCCTTGGACTGCAAGGAGATCAGACCAGTCAATCCAAAAGGAAATCAACTCTGAATATTCACTGGAAGGAGTGATGCTGAAGCTGAAGGTCCAATATTTTGGCCACCTGAGGCGAGGAGCTGACAGTCTTTTCTCAATTGGAAGAGACTCTGGTACTGAGAAAGATTAAGGGCAGGAGAAGAAGAGGATGGCAGAAGATGAGATGGTTGGATGGCATCGCTGACTCAGTGGATATGAATTTGAGCAAACTCTGGGAGATAGTGAAGGACAGGGAAAGCCTGGTGTGCTGGAGTCTGTGGAGGTCACAAAGAGTAGGACATGACTTAGCAACTGAACATCAACAATGTAATCAAATGATTTGTTAAAAGCAGAGAAACCTTTTGTGGCTATGGTTAGACAGAGGGAAATGTGTGTGACTAAAATAAGGGTCAGGGAGATGGAACTGTTGAAGGCTTTGCAAATGGAAGAAACGTGGCCACAAGCCAAGAAATGTGGGTGGTTGCCAGAAGCTGGAAATAGTAAGGAAATGGGTCCTCCCTGGAAACTCTAGAAAGAAAACAGATGCTTTGATTTTGGCCCCATAAGACCCGTTTTAAAACTCAGGTCTACAGAAATGTAAGATAATTAATTTCAGTCACCAAATTTACTATGGCAGCAAGAAAAAAACACATATACAAACAGGTATAAATCACCTCATAAGAACATATAGAAGTTGTTTTGAGGTTAGATGGAATAATTCATGGCAGACCAATGCTATTGCTGAAAACTAGAAAAGCCAGAAAAAAAATAAAAATTTACATTTTTTAAAACATATTAGAAAGGTGCAGAAACAATGAAGACTAGAGATAACTAAAATTTCAGAGGTGAGAATCTTTCAAAAGTGGACTAATGATCTGTATCTCTATTTTTCCTCAAAGCATTCCTCATACATTCTGAGCATGGACAAGAGGCGAAGAATCAGGGCTTATATTATGACAAGGGTCATTGCTTTGACACAGAGAAACTAACAAAGCTTTTGATGGCTATAGGGAAATGGAGTGATGAAACTAGTGATGAAACTGACATACAGCCAGTTTCTCAATCATGGCATCTATTGATTTAAAAGCTGTATGGGACTGCTAGGCAGATAACGCAAAAGTATCTGAAAAGTACGGCAGATATTAGTGCAGTCTTATGGTGCTTAAGAAATAAAGATATAGCAGGGCAAGAAGCCTTGAAAATACAAGATGCAAAATCCAAAGAAGTAATATTGACACTTGAGGAACTGTATTCTTAACCTGAAGACTCAACAATCTGGACTAGTGAGGATAAAAAAACCGTGGTCCTGGCTCAAGCAAAGGTTATTTCTGGGGGACAGAGCACCTAGCATAATTGTTTCATGAAACACTAGGCTAGAGAGGTAGAACTGAAGACTCAAAGAGCCTCAAACACAGAAAAGGTCCTTATCAAGGTTATTTACTAAATTTTGAAGGTATGCTAGGTATAAATCAGGTAACTTCAAAATAACAAAAAGTTTCACTCAAAAGCTCAGTTGGGGGAAAGAAAAATCACAGTGGGCCAATTTGAGAACAGTAACTGAAATTGGAAAAAGTTTTCCTACTTCCATAGTCATGAGTACAAATGGTTTATAGTAAATTCTGAAGGGGCTGGACAGTCTGGGATCCATTAACTCTCAAAACTAACATCCCAAAGTCACCTGTCAAGATAAAACTTTACACTGAATAAAAACATCTGGGGAAAGAATCTAAATTGATCAGGGAAATAAAATTAAAATAAGAAAACTTCTATATAAAAGTTGGAAAGAGAAACTCAGGAAATCTAAATTGCCATATTTTCAAACAAATGACCAAAACAGAAAAAGAAGAGCTCTCAAACTACAAAGTTAGAAAAGTAAATCTAAATCATATGTCCTTTCTAAAATTTAAGGAAAAAAATAAATTTGTACATACACAAATCTTCACAAGTGGGTTAAACTTCATAAAAAGTTTTTTAAGAGGGGAAAAAAGACCAAATAAGAGCCCTCGACAAAAGCATGCCAGGAAAGATATGTTCGCAAAATAGATCAAAAATGTATTAAATTATCTGTGCCCTCATGACAAACAGTTGATTTACCAAAAGTGGTCTTATAGGAGAACAACACAGAAACTTCTACATCTTTTATGATCGAGCCTTGGTAGCCATACATTATAATTTCTGAAACAGCCTGTTGTTTACACAGATCAGCCCTATTCATGCACAGTGGGAGGAAATTACACATTAATCACTTATACACAGAACTAACACTAACTGAAGGATAGAAGGGACAGAGTATACTATATAATATGTTCTATGAAAAGGTAGGTAAGTACAGAGGTTAAAAAGTAGATAAGATAAAAATGTGGAAGGTATATGTTTTACAAAAAATTAACTGTTTTTGGGTCATCTTTGGTGGTAATTTGTTATTTTTGTCCTGAGAATATTTTGCTGACAAAGCAAATGAGGACTTGGGTTATATTCTTTTTATATTGTATATTTTATCATATATATGTATATTCTTATATTTTCTGGTATCTTTGAGAAATGAGACTTGATGTGGGAAAAAAGGAGACACATATAAGATATATTACACTGGCCATAATGCTCCTTTGTTACAGAAAAAATGCTGAACAAACTTACTGGCCAACCCAATAAGTTAAGGGGAGGAATCTGTGATTCTAATTTAGAATTTGAATATATGAGGTATCATTTGTTTAAAAATGTCTTTCCTAGTTCTGCCCATTGAAAAGACTTAAAAAACAATGATCAATTCTGTAGCATGAACACCACTGGTATACAAGTTTTGTTCTGAAATATAACTGCCCTTCAAAACAAACCAGAATTTCTTAGAGAAATGGATGGCTGCCAGCAGATCTAGGTGAGGAAATGTGCAAGATGAGCCTGGAACTGTTACAGCCTACCAAGGTCACATCCAAAAGACTTTGGAGCCAACACGAAGAGCTTCCCATTGCTCAAAGTCACACTCATTAAATAAATACTGCAATTCCATTTATATGCATTAATCACATACAATGTATATATGTGTATATATATGTATGTATGTATAATTGAAAATACACAAAGCTCAAATTGTTAGAACAGGGAAATGAAAATAAGCAAATTACAATGGGAGATTTTTAAAAAACTGTTCTCTCAGTAGCTGATAGAATTAACAGACAAGAAAAAATCAGTGAGGATAAAGAAAAACTGAATCATATTAAAAAACCTGACCTAGTTGTCAAGCACACTAAGCTCAACAAAAACAGATATTACGTTTTTTTCTAAAATGCACTTGGAAGGAAAATGGACCACATATTGAGCATAAAAGAGATCTCAAAAGTTTCAGAAGACTGAAAACTCACTTGTACTCAAGCTACAGTAGAATGAAGTAAAACTTTTTAAAAAAGCAAAAATAGACTCCTCCCACACCAAAATGTTTGAGAATCTAGCAGTATACTTTTAAATATCCCAAGGATAAAAGAAACATTATAATGGAAATGGTAGCAAAAATATGACATTGATTAGATGGGTATGAAATCTATAGTTTTAATTAAATACATGTATACAGTAAGAAAAAGACTAAATTGCATCATGTGAATAGTCACTGAAAGTTTCTAAGAGAAAGAACAGCAAATTAACTCCAAAGAAAGAAGGAAGTGATATAGACCAAAAATTAATAATGTAGGAAAAATATATACAACAGAGCCAATAAAACCATAAGTGGATTTTTCAGGGGAAAAAATTAACAATCTCATTATTCCTTTGTGAGACTGACTTCTCAGTTGCTTATAATAATCTCTAATTTATTATCATCATAGAAAAGTGATTTAAAAAAAAGAATAGCAAACATTATTAAATACTTTCTATATGCCTGTGCCATTCTAAATATGTTATATATACCAATTCTATTAATACAAGAAACCTATCAGGAAACTGGAATAGAACAGTACTTGCTGAACAGACTGGTTCCAGACAGAGCCTCCATAAAACAGCACACAGTCCTAGTTGCAGGCATACAGTAGCAATTTATTTATTAAATTTGTTAAACTTACTAATCAACTTCAAAATTTTAATATTTAAACCATACTATTCCCTGGCAAATCATATACCTTTCTTGATTTATTCTTTTATTATATTATTTTCACAAATCTTACTCTAAATTGTCATTCTTTCCACAAGCCAACTGACTACTTAATGCTATCAAATTCATTTCCTAAGAAAAACACTGATTATACACTGATCGCACAACAAGAGGGCGCCAGATAGCAGTGGGTGTACGTGCTCTGTTTGGACCACAAAATGTTTTGCTTTAATATGAATTAAAGACAACAAATTTATATAAAAATGAATACTTTTAAAAAATAATTGGAAGATCTGGCAACCTTGTGCCTGAATTCCTATACAGCAGCACTTTTATCTAGAGCTGAGGAGTGGTTTCTTTTCTCATCCAGAGAGGTTGCAGACTGTCTCTACTGGTCACAGTGCTCAGCACCTACCCTAACTCCTGAGTGCATCTGACTTCAGGACTCCTGGATTTCAGGATAAAGTCTATGTTTTCTATTTGGTTTTCCCCACAATTTGGCCCAACAAGAACCTTCTAGTTTAACTGGATTATACCTCACAATTTCCAGAATGAGTTTTATGTAAAAACATGAATTTCTAGACAGTAAAGGCTGATAGGGTTACATCACACTCTCTTACTTGTGCCAAAAGGCACCGGAAACTGGGGTTTCAGACACTATAACAGAAGGACTGGGGCTTTGTTGAAATGATTATAGATTTTCTTGAAAAAATGTTTAAGTCAAAATGTTGAGAGTCTTCTCCTTACTCAACTGGGTTTATTTCCAACGGGATCTTTCATGATCACTAACTTCCATCAGCTTGTTTGAGATGGGTTTTTTTCTTTATAAATGATTGTCAAATTTCTGATACGATATGTTTTACCCTCCTCTGTACTAATAATAAAACATTTAAGGATTTATGAAGGACCTTTTTACCGCCCCAGAAGAGGTTGATATTTAAATTCTTTGTGAAATAAAAACTTTTTTTTACCTTTAAAAATTCTTTGTGGTGTAATTAAAAAAAAACAAACCCAAAACCTAATGTTTGTATTCAAGATGGTATAGCTTTGTCTGTGAGTATCTTTCAGACGGGACCAACATGGACTTTGGCTGATCTGTATTTAGGGAGTGTGTTTTAGTGTACAATTTGCAATCTGTGTCTCGGGTATGTTGCTGTTTGTTTCTGAACATGGATCTTGGGTTTGCATGTTTCAACATGTTTATGCTTAGGCATATTGTTAGATATATGTATAAGACTGTATGTATTCTTAGAGCTTAGTGTTCAAGATCAAAGAGTATTAATATAAATTTAAATCTTGGCTCCAACCATCCTAAGTAGCTATGCGACCTTATATAGAAGTCATAACTTTTCTGAGGCTCAGTTTCTTATCTATGAAATAGTACTTCTTAATAGTACTCACTTTGTAAAATTATTATGAGGATAAAGTAGAATAATAAATACATGCATGGTACCTGGCCTACAGTAAATGTTTAATAAAGTTATTATTCCTATGTAACCAATTTCAGTTTTTCTCTGGAAAAACAATAACATTTCCCACTTATGCTTTTTATTCTTATCCTTCATCATATACTGTGCCACACTACTTTTTAAATCTTTCATATTTCTTTTTTGGTTTAAAAATAATAACTGAATTACATAAGCTCCTTATGGAAAACTTCATTTCACGAGAATATCCCCAGTGCTTTGCATAGTCCAAGCAACAGAGGATGCAGATACTTGATGAAAACGTTCAATATATATATACTGCAAGAAAGAACTGAGGCAAAAAAAAAAAAAGAATAATTTGAAGAGCTTGTGTTCTTACTCTTAATGTAAAACAATTTAAGATACTTAGATTTAGTACACCTTGTAAGTCAACGTGAGCAACCTTACTGCCTTCCACTCAAGAAAGGCAGGTCAGGGACGAAGACAAATTAAAGTAATTAAAAGAAGTGATGCTGAGGTCTTTTACTTTCGAGTAGGAAGGGGTTGTTTGTGTATGCATGTGTATGTGCATGTGTATGTATACTTATATTGCTTTTGTTTAAAGGCATTAGAAAGCTGCTTAAACAACACTGTGAGTAGAGCCAAGATTCCTGAGGGGAGGGGTGAGTTAACAGCCTACAGCTGTTATTTTCCTAGGGGCATTTGTGAATTCTGAGAACAGAGCAAAAAGCTGAGAAAAGTATGCTTTGTGACAGGTCCACTGTTGGAGGACAAATAAACCAGCAGTGTTTTGGCAGTTTTACTATGTTAGATGGAGAAAATTGAAAATCCGAGAGGCCAAAACTCAATGAGACTCGCTGGGTGCAAAACTGAGTTAACTGTTCCTCGATACACTTGCAGAACATCTGAAACTATACAGGGTGAAGGGACAAAAAACTCAGCAAAAAGAGCAGAAAGAATCTTCTATGTTGCTGAGAAGATGAGCGTTATAAATAGTACCTATGAGAATGAAGGACTGCTCAGGTAGCGCAGTGGTAAAGAATCTGCCTGCCCATGCAGGAGACACAAGAGACCTGAGTTTGTGCCCTGGGTGGGGAAGATCCCTTGGAGTAGGAAATGGCAACCCACTCCAGTATTCTTGCCTGGAAAATTTTATGAGGAGCCTGGTGGGCTACAGTCCATGGGGTCGCAAAGAGTTGAACATGATTGGGTGGCTGTGTATATATTCACATGAGCAGGAAGGGGTCTGTAATCACACCAACTCTTAGGTAAAAGTCAAAAGGACTGAAAATGAAGAACTCAATAAGTTTTTAAAAAAAATATCTAGAGAAAAATTACAAAGATGAAGAGTTCTTATACACAGGAACATTACCCTTCATCCAGGTTCTCTTAATGTTAACATCTCATACAAGCAGAGTAAATTTTGCAAAACTAAGAAATTAACATTGTATACTATTATCTAAACTACAGACTTTATTTGGATTTCACTAATTTTTTCAATAATATACTACTTCTGTTCCAGGATCCAAAATACGATGCTGTGCTGCATTCAGTCAGCGTTTCTCCTTTGTTTCCTCCCATCTGTGGTAAGTTTCCATGCTGCTCTCTCTCTCTCCTGATTTTGACATACCAGTCATCTATTTTGTACAGAGTATCTCCACTTGGTTTTGTCTGATGTATTCTCACGTTTAGGCCAAGGTTATGGGTTTGATGGAACAATATGACACGGGACATGTCCTTCACATCCCCTCATACAAAGGGATGCATGCTATCAATATCAGTTATCACTAGTGATGTTAATCTTGATCACTTTGATAATAAGGTGGTGCCATCTGCCAGATTTCTCCACCAAAATTGTGTGCACTCAGTCAGTCACTTGTGTCCAACTTTTTGTGACCCCATGGACTGTAATCTGCCAGGCTCCTCTTTCCATGGGATTTTTCTTGGCAAGGATACTGGAGTGGGTTGTCATTTCCTCTTCCAACCCAGGGATCAAATCTCTTTCTCCCACATTGGCAGGTGATTCTTTACCACTGTGCCACTTAAATTATTATTTCGTTTTTTCCATGTTCTATTCTTAGATGTAAATCAAGCCCAGCCCAAGAGCAAGAGAAGAATTAAGCTCTATTCTTGGAGAGGGCAATATCAACAACTATTATTTAGGATTTTCTGTAAGGAAGATTGGTCCATTCTCACCATTATTTATTCATTATTTCACTTACATCAGTGTGGGTTCATGGATATTTATTTCATTGTCTGGATTATAATTCAATAATAATGCTATTTATTCTGTTGCTCAAATTACTCAAGAAATGGCCGGTTGGGGGGCTCATTCAGGTTGTTCCTGTGTCCTTTAGATATGCCCNTTTAAAAATAATAACTGAATTACATAAGCTCCTTATGGAAAACTTCATTTCACGAGAATATCCCCAGTGCTTTGCATAGTCCAAGCAACAGAGGATGCAGATACTTGATGAAAACGTTCAATATATATATACTGCAAGAAAGAACTGAGGCAAAAAAAAAAAAAGAATAATTTGAAGAGCTTGTGTTCTTACTCTTAATGTAAAACAATTTAAGATACTTAGATTTAGTACACCTTGTAAGTCAACGTGAGCAACCTTACTGCCTTCCACTCAAGAAAGGCAGGTCAGGGACGAAGACAAATTAAAGTAATTAAAAGAAGTGATGCTGAGGTCTTTTACTTTCGAGTAGGAAGGGGTTGTTTGTGTATGCATGTGTATGTGCATGTGTATGTATACTTATATTGCTTTTGTTTAAAGGCATTAGAAAGCTGCTTAAACAACACTGTGAGTAGAGCCAAGATTCCTGAGGGGAGGGGTGAGTTAACAGCCTACAGCTGTTATTTTCCTAGGGGCATTTGTGAATTCTGAGAACAGAGCAAAAAGCTGAGAAAAGTATGCTTTGTGACAGGTCCACTGTTGGAGGACAAATAAACCAGCAGTGTTTTGGCAGTTTTACTATGTTAGATGGAGAAAATTGAAAATCCGAGAGGCCAAAACTCAATGAGACTCGCTGGGTGCAAAACTGAGTTAACTGTTCCTCGATACACTTGCAGAACATCTGAAACTATACAGGGTGAAGGGACAAAAAACTCAGCAAAAAGAGCAGAAAGAATCTTCTATGTTGCTGAGAAGATGAGCGTTATAAATAGTACCTATGAGAATGAAGGACTGCTCAGGTAGCGCAGTGGTAAAGAATCTGCCTGCCCATGCAGGAGACACAAGAGACCTGAGTTTGTGCCCTGGGTGGGGAAGATCCCTTGGAGTAGGAAATGGCAACCCACTCCAGTATTCTTGCCTGGAAAATTTTATGAGGAGCCTGGTGGGCTACAGTCCATGGGGTCGCAAAGAGTTGAACATGATTGGGTGGCTGTGTATATATTCACATGAGCAGGAAGGGGTCTGTAATCACACCAACTCTTAGGTAAAAGTCAAAAGGACTGAAAATGAAGAACTCAATAAGTTTTTAAAAAAAATATCTAGAGAAAAATTACAAAGATGAAAAGTTCTTATACACAGGAACATTACCCTTCATCCAGGTTCTCTTAATGTTAACATCTCATACAAGCAGAGTAAATTTTGCAAAACTAAGAAATTAACATTGTATACTATTATCTAAACTACAGACTTTATTTGGATTTCACTAATTTTTTCAATAATATACTACTTCTGTTCCAGGATCCAAAATACGATGCTGTGCTGCATTCAGTCAGCGTTTCTCCTTTGTTTCCTCCCATCTGTGGTAAGTTTCCATGCTGCTCTCTCTCTCTCCTGATTTTGACATACCAGTCATCTATTTTGTACAGAGTATCTCCACTTGGTTTTGTCTGATGTATTCTCACGTTTAGGCCAAGGTTATGGGTTTGATGGAACAATATGACACGGGACATGTCCTTCACATCCCCTCATACAAAGGGATGCATGCTATCAATATCAGTTATCACTAGTGATGTTAATCTCGATCACTTTGATAATAAGGTGGTGCCATCTGCCAGATTTCTCCACCAAAATTGTGTGCACTCAGTCAGTCACTTGTGTCCAACTTTTTGTGACCCCATGGACTGTAATCTGCCAGGCTCCTCTTTCCATGGGATTTTTCTTGGCAAGGATACTGGAGTGGGTTGCCATTTCCTCTTCCAACCCAGGGATCAAATCTCTTTCTCCTGCATTGGCAGGTGATTCTTTACCACTGTGCCACCTAAATTATTATTTCGTTTCTTCCATGTTCTATTCTTAGATGTAAATCAAGCCCAGCCCAAGAGCAAGAGAAGAATTAAGCTCTATTCTTGGAGAGGGCAATATCAACAACTATTATTTAGGATTCTTCTGTAAGGAAGATTGGTCCATTCTCACCATTATTTATTCATTATTTCACTTATATCAGTGTGGGTTCATGGATATTTATTTCATTGTCTGGATTATAATTCAATAATAATGCTATTTATTCTGTTGCTCAAATTATTCAAGAAATGGCTGGTTGGGGGGCTCATTCAGGTTTCTCCTGTGTCCTTTAGATCCTTTAGATATGCCCCTCTTCCTCTTACATTTTGAACAATTCATCACTTTCCATAATGTAAGATAGTCCAGGCTCTACCCTGAGAATTAACTACTGCTCCAAGAAAAAAGGCCTGTTGATTTTCATAAAAAATAAATATTCAGAAATAACAGGTGTTAGATCTGGGAGCTGGGTATGCTTATTGCTGTTGGGTTGTCACTCCCTCTAGGCCCTTTCAAAGGGTAAAGACAGGAAAATATGTGAGTATACTAATATATGTGTACTCATATCTATAACTCTGAATTAATCTACCTGTATATATTAAAAAACAACATGAATTAAAATTGTCATCTCAGACTCTAATCCAGCTTCACAGAGTTCATTCTAGCTTTATCCATCTTATTTCTTTGTAACTTCTTTTTCCGACAGTGAGAAACCTGGTTATTTTATCCACAATTTATTTACTTATTTGTCCAATGCTCATATAAATGTAAAGCATTTTCAGAACTGTTAATCCATATCACTGTCTAAAGCATATTTATCTACTAGAGCAAGGTTGGCAAACAGCTCCCAGGGCAATTCTGGCCCTTTGCCTGTTTTGGTATGACTGATAGCTGAGAGTAATTTTTATACTCTTAAATGACTAGATGGGGAAAGACAGTATTTCATGAAAATTTCATGGAATTCACATTTTAGTGCACATGGATAAAGTTTTACTGGAACACAGTCATCATCATTTGTTTATATGTTGTCTATGACTGCTTTTGTGCTCTACTAGTAGAGTTGAGTAGTTATAACAGAGATCCCACAGCATACACACAGAAAATAATTACTATCTGGCTCTTTCCGGAAAAAGTTTGGTAATTTCCAAATAAGAATACAGTGATCATGTAGTTCTTGGCTTTAGCTTTACAATAGCCAGCCAAAACACCATATTCCAAAGTTATTTAGATAAGCTAATTTAAAGACAAGTCTTGTAATTTTAATACTGCTAGTTCATTATAATCTATATTAAATCTTCAAAAGAGTCGACATGACACTCTAAATTTTTACATAGTAAATTTAACTCTTTCTAATGTATATTAGAAGAGTAAAATATTCTGTTTCATCCCACCAAGTCATTTAAAAATATAAAAACTACTCTCAGCTATCAGCCATTTTCCTAGGAGTTTTGACAAAGATATTAAGTCATATATCAGTCATACCAGTATATTAATCAGTGTGGTTTAATCAGTATATGAATCAGTGCACCCTAAAAATTCCCATGAGGTGAGTTTCTTTGCAGTTTGCTAAACCATGGTTTGTTCATCATTCACAATTAAATAACATGTTGTTTTTAGAAATGCTGAATAAAGTTTCTATAAACATTCACGTACAGGTTTCTGTGTGAAGATATGCTTTCAGTTCACTTGGGTAAATAGCTAAGAGAAGGACTGCTGGGTCATATGGCAAGTGTAGGTTTAAACTTACACAAAACTACTTTCAAACTGTCTTCAAGAGTGGCTGTAAGTTTGAGCATTCCCACCAGCATTAAATGATAATTCCTGTTGTTCCATATCCTTGACAGTATTTTTAGGGTTTCTTTTTAGGGTGGCACTGGGGGGCAGTTTTGTTTAACAAATTCTAATAGGTGTGTAATAGTATCTTGCTGCTGCTAAGTCGCTTCAGTCGTGTCTGACTCTGTGCGACCCCATAGACAGCAGCCCACCAGGCTACTCCCATCCCTGGGATTCTCCAGGCAAGAACACTGGAGTGGGTTGCCATTTCCTTCTCCAATGCATGAAAGTGAAAAGTGAAAGTGAAGTCACTCAGTCATGTCCAACTCTGTGCGACCCCATGGACTGCAGCCTACCAGGCTCCTCCGCCCTTGGGATTTTCCAGGCAAGAGTACTGGAGTGGGGTGCCATTGCCTTCTCCGTAATAGTGTCTTAGGTTGTGTTAATTTGCATTTCTATATTGACTACTGAGCATCTTTTCATATGCTAACTGGATAAAATGTCTGTTCAGATCATATGCCCAGGTTTAATTTTGTTTATTTTTTTATCGTTGAGCCTGAAGAGTTGTTTTATATATTTCAGTTTTGGATACAAGTCCTTAATTATATATGTGATTTACAAATATTTATATTTAGACAAGGGTTAATCTTTCTATTCTCTTAACAGTGTCTTCATAGAGCAAAAAATTTAATTTTAATAACATTTACCAATAACTTGCCTTTTCCTTTATAGGGCTTCCCTGGTGGCTCATACGGCAAAGAATATGCCTGCAATGCTGGAGACCTGGGTTTGATCCCTGGATCAGGAAGATTGTCTGCAGAAGGAACCAGCAACCCACTCTAATTCTTGCCTAGAGAATCCCAAGGGCAGAGAAGCCTGGCAGGCTACAGTCTACAGGGTCACAAAGAGTCAGACATGACTAAGCAACTAACACTTCCGCTTTCCTTTTCCTTTATAGATCATGTGTTTGATATCATATCTAAAGTCATTTTAAAATATAAACTAAATGGATTTTCTACTATGTTTTGTGCTGGGCTTAGTTGCTCAGTCATGTCCAGCTCTTTGCAACCCCATGGACTGTTGCCTGCCAGGCTCCTCTTTCATGGGGATTCTCCAGGCAAGAATACTAGGGTGGGTTGTCATGCCTTCTTCTAGGGGATCTTCCCAATACAGAGATCGAACCCAGGTCTCCTGCATTTCAGGCAGACTCCTTACTGTCTGAGGCACCAGAGAAGTCCCAATATACTGGAGTGGGTAGCCAATCCCATCTCTAGGAGATCTTCCTGACCCAGGAATCAAACCTGGGTCTCCTGCATTGCAGGTGTATTCTTTACCAGCTAAGCTACCAGGGAAGCCCCTACTATGTTTTAGGTCTATGATGCATTTTTGATATATTTTTAATTATGTGTCAGCAGTTTGTTTTTGGTTGTCCACAACCATGTGTTAAAAAGAGAATAAATGCAAGGACTCCATTTAATTGGGCTTATACTTTTGTTAAAAATCAGTACTTGTGTGGGTCTATTTCCAGAGGATTTCTTCTATTCCTTGATATCTGTGTCTATAAGTTAATCAATACCATAGTCTTCATTGGTGGCACAGTGATAAAGAACCCATTTGCCAATGTAGGAGCCATAAAAGACTCAGGTTCAATCCTTGGGTTGGGAAGATTTCCTGGAGTAGGAAATGGCAACTGGCTCTAGGATTCTTGCCTGGAAAATTACNAAATCAGTACTTGTGTGGGTCTATTTCCAGAGGATTTCTTCTATTCCTTGATATCTGTGTCTATAAGTTAATCAATACCACAGTCTTCATTGGTGGCACAGTGATAAAGAACCCATTTGCCAATGTAGAAGCCATAAAAGACTCGGGTTCAATCCTTGGGTTGGGAAGATTTCCTGGAGTAGGAAATGGCAACTGGCTCTAGGATTCTTGCCTGGAAAATTACAGGGTCAGAAGAGCCTTGCAGGCTACAGTCCATGGGGTCACAAAGAGTTGGATACAACTAAGTGCCTGAGCGTGCGTGCACACACACACACACACACACACACACACACACACACACACACACACACAGTGTTCCTTGCTGTGCTTTACAGTTAAATCTTAAAATTAGGTGGTGGATCCTCCAATTTTGTTCTTTCAGAACTTNGAGCCTTGCAGGCTACAGTCCATGGGGTCACAAAGAGTTGGATACAACTAAGTGCCTGAGCGTGCGTGCACATACACACACACACACACACACACACACACACAGAGTCTTCCTTGCTGTGCTTTACAGTTAAATCTTAAAATTAGGCGGTGGATCCTCCAATTTTGTTCTTTCAGAACTTCTTTGGTATTTCAAGTACTCTTCCATTCACATTTTAGAATCAGCTTATCAATATCCATTTGAAAGCTTGATGGGGTTTTATGATTTCACTGAATCTAGAGTTCAAACTGGGAAAAACTGACATCTTAACATTAAGTCTTCCAACCAATGAATATGGTGTAACTCTCTGTTTTAGTTCTCTTTGATTTCTTTCAACAGCGTTTTGTAGTTCTCAGAATGCAGATCCTGCTTTCTGTATAATCCTGTTAGAATTATATGTAAGCACTTCAGTTTCTGGTGCTATTGTAAACAATATGGATTTTCTTTTTTAAAATTCCAATTGTTCATGGCTTAGTATACAGGAAAAAATTACTTTCTTTTTATCCTGTGACATTGATACACTTACTTCTTAGTTTTTCTGTAGATCATTTGGAATTTTCTACATAAACAACCATATCCTTTGCAAATAGTTTTGCTTCTTCCCTTCTAAACTTTATGCCTTTTATCTATGTTCTTATCTATCTGTATAATCTAAGACTCCCAGTATGATGTTAAAAAAATGGTGAGAGAGGGCTTGCTTGCCTTGTTTCTGAGCTTAGGGGGCAAAAGCATTTAGTCTTTCACTATTAAGTATGACATCAGCAGTAGGTTTTAAATAAATTTATATTAAAAAAGAAGCTTCTTAATTAGGTTAAGGAATGCTTCTACCTCAACTTTACCAAGAGTGTTTAACATGAATAGAGTTAAACTTTGCTGTATACTTTTTCTGTCTACTGAAATGACACAGAACAAAATGTATTTAATCTGTTAATAGGATGAATTTACATTGCGTTTCTGGAATAAGTCTACTTGATTACATTTTCCTTTTTATATATTGCTGATTCTAATTTGCTAACATGTTGTTAAGGATTTTTATGTATATATTTTATGGGATTTTGGTCTATTTTTCTTTTCTTATAACATCATTATCTATTTGACATTAGAAGAAATGTTGATATCATGAGATGACCCAGGATATATTTTTTCTACTATTTTCAGGAGTGTGTAAGACTAACATTATGTTTTCCTTAAAGGTTTGGTTGAATTCACTAGAGAAAGCCTCTGGGATTAGGGTTTTCTTATATGGGAGATTCCTAACTTTAAATTAAATTTCTTTAATGAGGTAAAAAAATTAAAAACATCAAAACAAGTATAAGATACATATGATATACAGTCTAAAGACCCAAAAGAAGTGTAATTTGAAATTCCAGAGGGACAGTATTGGAACAGAAGCAATGTTTAAAGAAAGAATGAATGGGTCTTCCAAAACTCATGAAAGATATCAACTTAAAAATTTAAGAAGCTCTGTAAATAATGTAGAATTAATCCAAGAAAACTACATTTAGGCATATCATAGTAAGATTATGAAGCACAAAATTGAAGAGCAAATCTTAAATGCAACAGTGTGGGGAAACCCTACAGTACTTCAAAGGAATGACAAGTGACATTCAAGTGACACAAGAGAAGCCAGAAGACAGTGAATGGCTTCCTTAAAGTGTCACAGGAGGAAACGCCCTAGTGGTCCAGTGGTTAGGACTCCATGCTTTCACTGCTGAGAGCAAGAGGTTCAATCCCTGACTGGGGAGCTAAGATCCCTGTGGTATGGCCAAAAATTAGAAAGATAAAGCGCCAAAAGGAAACAGCCACCAACCTGGATATAATACAGAATTTTATATCCAGTAAAACCATCCTACATAAAAGTAGAACCATGATGTTTTTAAACAAACAAAATTGGAATTCAAAGCCAGGATAGTAACATTAAAGAAAGTACTATAGGGAGGAGGAAAATGACTCAAAAACTGAAATTGGAACATGGAACCTCAGGAAAGGATGAAGAATAACAGAAAAGGTAAATATGTGATTAAAATGATTAAACATTACTACATAAGCAAAATGAATTTGTTGTATGTTTTATATATGTAGAATCAAAATGCAAGATAATAGATATCCAAAAAAATGAGGCAGGTTAAAAAACAGTTAAATGTTTTTAGGTCCCAACATTATTGGCGAGGTCAACAAAGAAATAATTTGTTATGTATGCCAGTTGCAATCTCTAGGGCAACCAATAACATAGTTTAAAAAAGTGAATAACAAGTTAACAAAAAGGAAAAGGATTATAAAAATGTTATTAATTCAAATGAAAGCTGCATCAGTCACATAAAAATTCTAGATTTTCAATCTGGAAAAAATCTCACATGCTACTCACAGGATATACACTTTAAATATAATGATTAACAAAANCACACACACACACACACACACACACACACACACACACACACACACAGTGTTCCTTGCTGTGCTTTACAGTTAAATCTTAAAATTAGGTGGTGGATCCTCCAATTTTGTTCTTTCAGAACTTCTTTGGTATCTCAAGTACTCTTTCATTCACATTTTAGAATCAGCTTATCAATATCCATTTGAAAGCTTGATGGGGTTTTATGATTTCACTGAATCTAGAGTTCAAACTGGGAAAAACTGACATCTTAACATTAAGTCTTCCAACCAATGAATATGGTGTAACTCTCTGTTTTAGTTCTCTTTGATTTCTTTCAACAGCGTTTTGTAGTTCTCAGAATGCAGATCCTGCTTTCTGTATAATCCTGTTAGAATTATATGTAAGCACTTCAGTTTCTGGTGCTATTGTAAACAATATGGATTTTCTTTTTTAAAATTCCAATTGTTCATGGCTTAGTATACAGGAAAAAATTACTTTCTTTTTATCCTGTGACATTGATACACTTACTTCTTAGTTTTTCTGTAGATCATTTGGAATTTTCTACATAAACAACCATATCCTTTGCAAATAGTTTTGCTTCTTCCCTTCTAAACTTTATGCCTTTTATCTATGTTCTTATCTATCTGTATAATCTAAGACTCCCAGTATGATGTTAAAAAAATGGTGAGAGAGGGCTTGCTTGCCTTGTTTCTGAGCTTAGGGGGCAAAAGCATTTAGTCTTTCACTATTAAGTATGACATCAGCAGTAGGTTTTAAATAAATTTATATTAAAAAAGAAGCTTCTTAATTAGGTTAAGGAATGCTTCTACCTCAACTTTACCAAGAGTGTTTAACATGAATAGAGTTAAACTTTGCTGTATACTTTTTCTGTCTACTGAAATGACACAGAACAAAATGCATTTAATCTGTTAATAGGATGAATTTACATTGCGTTTCTGGAATAAGTCTACTTGATTACAATACATTTTCCTTTTTATATATTGCTGATTCTAATTTGCTAACATGTTGTTAAGGATTTTTATGTATATATTTTATGGGATTTTGGTCTATTTTTCTTTTCTTGTAACGTCATTATCTATTTGACATTAGAAGAAATGTTGATATCATGAGATGACCCAGGATGTATTTTTTTTACTATTTTCAGGAGTGTGTAAGACTAACATTATGTTTTCCTTAAAGGTTTGGTTGAATTCACTAGAGAAAGCCTCTGGGCTTAGGGTTTTCTTATATGGGAGATTCCTAACTTTAAATTAAATTTCTTTAATGAGGTAAAAAAATTAAAAACATCAAAACAAGCATAAGATACATATGATATACAGTCTAAAGACCCAAAGGAAGTGTAATTTGAAATTCCAGAGGGACAGTATTGGAACAGAAGCAATGTTTAAAGAAAGAATAAATGGGTTTTCCAAAACTCATGAAAGATATCAACTTAAAAATTTAAGAAGCTCTGTAAATAATGTAGAATTAATCCAAGAAAACTATATTTAGGCATATCATAGTAAGATTATGAAGCACAAAATTGAAGAGCAAATCTTAAATGCAACAGTGTGGGGAAACCCTACAGTACTTCAAAGGAATGACAAGTGACATTCAAGTGACACAAGAGAAGCCAGAAGACAGTGAATGGCTTCCTTAAAGTGTCACAGGAGGAAACGCCCTAGTGGTCCAGTGGTTAGGACTCCATGCTTTCACTGCTGAGAGCAAGAGGTTCAATCCCTGACTGGGGAGCTAAGATCCCTGTGGTATGGCCAAAAATTAGAAAGATAAAGCGCCAAAAGGAAACAGCCACCAACCTGGATATAATACAGAATTTTATATCCAGTAAAACCATCCTACATAAAAGTAGAACCATGATGTTTTTAAACAAACAAAATTGGAATTCAAAGCCAGGATAGTAACATTAAAGAAAGTACTACAGGGAGGAGGAAAATGACTCAAAAACTGAAATTGGAACATGGAACCTCAGGAAAGGATGAAGAATAACAGAAAAGGTAAATATGTGATTAAAATGATTAAACATTACTACATAAGCAAAATGAATTTGTTGTATGTTTTATATATGTAGAATCAAAATGCAAGATAATAGATATCCAAAAAAATGAGGCAGGTTAAAAAACAGTTAAATGTTTTTAGGTCCCAACATTATTGGCGAGGTCAACAAAGAAATAATTTGTTATGTATGCCAGTTGCAATCTCTAGGGCAACCAATAACATAGTTTAAAAAAGTGAATAACAAGTTAACAAAAAGGAAAAGGATTATAAAAATGTTATTAATTCAAATGAAAGCTGCATCAGTCACATAAAAATTCTAGATTTTCAATCTGGAAAAAATCTCACATGCTACTCACAGGATACACACTTTAAATATAATGATTAACAAAAGGATGGAAAATATTCACCATGTATATATGGCCAAAATAAAGCTGCTATAACTATATGCCTAGCAGTGTAGGTGTTGCTACACAGTACTATGAAACAAGAAATAATACTAGAAATAAAAAAGGACACTTTACAATAAAAGGTTTGTATCATAGTCTGAAATCTGTATCCAACCAACATGGCTTCAAAATATATAAAACAAAGTTAGCAGAAAGAAAAAGAGACATCCACAGTCACAGAACTTGAAACTTTCTTGAAATTTGCCACCTTCCTACCACTATGCAGAAAAAATAATTCCGACTAGATCATAAGCTTAAATGTGAAAGGAAACACAAAGTCTTTAGAAGAAAACACAGGGTAGAGTCTTGAAGTAAACTAAGAGAAGAAATTTTCACATACTGAGGGATAGAGAAGTCATTCTGGCCTGTCCGTCATATGGCTTGAACTTTACGCTAACTACAGCCAGCAGTTCTTATGGCCAGCAGTTTTTCTGAACTTTATCGAACTTCAGGATACTACTAGCAGCTCTCAAGACAACATCTGCAGCAGCAGTCAGCTGCGATCTTAAGGTCACAAGGTCTCTTGTGACTACACAGCCATTTCGGACCATAACCAATCCTTACTTAACTCATCTATCTATAACTCCGTGGGTTTTGCTGATATAAGCCTCCTCCATTTTGGAGTCTGGAGGAACACAATTCAAGTGCTACTCCTTCACAATTCAAATTTCTTGAGCTATAGTTCTCAGTCTGGCTCTAATAAAATCTTTCTATTCTTATTTTAGATTGTTTATTGATTATTTCCATTGTAAGTGAAGTGAAGTCGCTCAGTCGTGTCTGACTCTTTGCAACCCCGTGGACGTAGCCTACCAGGCTTCTACGTCCATGGGATTCTCCAGGCAAGAATACTGGAGTGGGTTACCATTTCCTTCTCCAGGGGATCTTCCTGACCCAGGGATTGAACCTGGGTCTTCCACAATAGAGGCAGACGCTTTAACCTCTGAGCCACCAGGGAAGCCCATTCTAAAATGCTAATAAAAAAGATAAATTGGATTCATTGGACTTAAGAACTTCTTTTCATCAAAAGATATCATTAAAAGAAAGAAAAGGCAAGGTACAGAGTGGAAAAGAAAATTATAAAACATATATCTGACATATCAAGAGTCTATATGGAAATTTTAACAAATTAAAAGAGACAATGCAGTATAAAAATGGGCAAGTAACTTGAACAAATACTCACAAAAGAGAATACCCAAATAGCCAATAAACTAGTCATCAGGAAACAGCAAATTAAAACCATTATGTGATAAAACTACTCACAATTGAAATGTCAAAATTAAAATGCATGTATGCACACACACATATACATGCACACAACCTATCAAGTAGAAGTGAGTATATGAAACAAACTGAACTCATTACACTGGTAGTGGGAGTGTAAATTGTTAAAATCACTTAAAAGTGATTTAAAAGCTTAATGTTTAAACAGTTTATGACTGAGCAATACAGTGGTGGCAACATACCCAAATAAAATGTATACAATGTTATCTGAGGATACATACTGTTCACAACAGTTCTAAAATAGCTCAAACCAGAAACAACCCAAAGGTCCATCAATAGATGAATGCATTAACCAATGGCAGTATTTTNAGCAATACAGTGGTGGCAACATACCCAAATAAAATGTATACAATGTTATCTGAGGATACATACTGTTCACAACAGTTCTAAAATAGCTCAAACCAGAAACAACCCAAAGGTCCATCAATAGATGAATGCATTAACCAATGGTAGTATTTTCACACAATGAAATACCACGCAGCAGAAAGAGTGAAGAACTAGGTAACAAGATGTCTGCATTGCAAAAATATCCGAACTGGAAAAACAAAATGAAATAAGTAAGGGAAAAAAAGGGAAAAGACATGGTAGAATGTCACTGCTATAAACACAAAAATATGCAATACTTTTACTTCTAATCTAACACTTCTAATCTTGTTATTAGAAGTTAGGATACTATTAACCTTGGGAGAGGCAGTCACTGGGACCATCTGTAATTATATTATACTTTGAAAAAAAGTTTAATTTAAAATCAGTATGCATAATAGCAACTTTCAACTATATAAAATGATGCCAATGTCACATAATCCAGTTATATTCCCAGGACCAAGCTTGGTGTCCAACATGACTCCTGATAAACAATTATTTTTAAATAAATGACTGAAACAAGATACCAAACATAAAAATAATAATATACTGTAATTATTTCCCACCTGTCATTTATTTATATGTTCATTTGCCTTATGTCAGATTCTCATACTGATGTTATTTAGTACTAAACTGAAAAGCCTGACCTCTTCTTTTCCTCTTTTAAGTATTTAATTAGCATAAAAATCAGCTGGGAAACTTCTCCAAAACACATGTCTCATCCCTTCTCTCATTCTACCATTCAATCAAATCTATTTGCAGGAAATGGAATTTATTCTGGGTCATAAAACAAGAGTTCCCATATTTTGAAGGCTGTGAAAAATTATGAAGTCACTACTTACTGACTCTTTATGAGACAGGTATCACTAATATTTTTTTATAGTTAACATGATCTGGGTCAAACATTTTGCATAATGACTCAGGTCAGACAGGAAGTTAGATATGTTCCCTTTAGCTAAACCACTGACTTCCATTAAATGGAGGTTGTATCTTTTCTTATCCTTCCCAGGGATTAAATATTGTGAGCGTTAAACATCTTGGGTGGTTTTCATGCCTAATTGAAAAAAAAAAAAAAAAAGCCTTCAAGAGAACAATTTAGAAACTAACATATAAATGTCTTTGATGAGCCTGATGTGATTTCAAGACATTCTTTACCCGGTCATGGATCTCATCACAGTTGGAAGGTGAACACCAATCAGAATGGAACCTGTAGACATAAAAAACTAAGATGACTTGCAGCCAGAGGGAGAGAAAAATAAATCACCAAATGCCAGACACATAGTTATTTTTTCTTATCCCTTTGTGATAACATATAAGGATTAGAATAACATATTTTCTTTCTTTCACTGAGGATGAAAGACAGATATAAAATCAAATACTCAACCTCAACTGTAGTATTAGGTCCTCACAATATATTCAATTAATAGTCGAACAAAGTTGGACATGCTTTGGGGATAGCAAATCTATATACCTAACCATTTTAACAATGTCCATATATAATTCTTTAGAGCTTTATATCTAAACAAAGATATAAATTTTTATATTAGAGCAATAATTCCACATATAGTACCTTTAAAATTATTTTCCATTCTCAGAATTAAACATGCCAAAGAAGTAAAGCAGCCCATCGTTTCTCTTTCTCATGCATTTCTCAAATGCAAAACTGGCACTAGTATAATTAAGATATCTTGCTTTATATAAGTGATAATGAAAATTTCTACATCCAATCTGATTATAAGGTATCTACATGACATATTCTTGATAATTCCTTTACAAAGGAAGTGAGTGAAAGTCATTCAGTCGGGTCCAACTCTTTGCGACACGATGGACTACACAGACCATGGAATTCTCCAGGCCAGAATACTGGAGTGGGTAGCTGTTCCCTTCTCCAGGGAATCTTCCCAACCCAGGGATCAAACCCAGGTCTCCCACATTGCAGGCAGATTCTTTACCAGCTGAACCACGAGGGAAGCCCAAGAATACTGGAGTGGGTAGCCTATCCCTTCTCTAGCATATATTCCTGACCCAGGAATCTAACCGGGATCTCCTGCATTGCAGATGGATTCATTATAAAGGAATGAGTTACTAAAATGCTAATGGTTTGCTTAAAACCTTCTAGGTTCTAGTTTGTCCTTACAAAGTTATAATTTTATGTGTTTACACAAAGTATAAACTAATAAGCAGGATAAATGATTTACATAATCTGTTTTAAAAATGCAATCAATAATGGGTGATCCAACTATATCTAAATCTTAATCTCCTGCATTTGTAATAGGAAGTATTGCCTGCACTTATGGAAATATATTGGCAAGCCTTATTATTGGCTATGTACGTAACACATCTTGAAAATCAGAGACTCCAATGTGCAGCTCCAGGAGGATCTCTTTGATGATACTGTGAGAGGATCCACTAGTCTGTGCTGTGGTATAAGGAATGACCACTTAACAGTCTTACTGCATTTAGAAAACAAAACCTTTAGCATGAGAATATCAGCTCCTATTAAATTAGATTTGCTATTATTTCTTAGTCTGATTTTATTAATAACTCTATAAGCTAATATAATTATTATGCCATAATATTAATATTTATACTTTGAAGAGAAAACTGGTTTTGAAACATAACACATAATCAAAAGTGAAACTCGTTTATGGTGTACTAACTCTATTGGAGTTATTTTTTTAAAAGGCTTAAAGCAAAAAGGACCTCCATGATAAATAAAGTTATTTGCTTAGAGTCACTGATAAAGCTTTCAAAAGTGTGTTTATTCCCATACATGATAAAGAATCAGCATTTTACAGTAATTTTAGAGGAAAACTTGTTTAATTTTAATGAATATGTACCCAGAAAAAATACAGCTGTGTGTTCTGTCATACTCCCAATTTTGCTAAGGACATACAATCTATGTTTACATCAGTTTAAATTGTTTATTGATTCCAATGGATTGTATAAACACTCTAGTATATTTCTCAGTCACCTAAAAGCCAGATCATAGGAAGTCTTATATTTAAACATGTGGTACTAAGCATGCTAAAAAGAACAAAATATTTTTTCTCTTGGTAATATGTCTTAAAGAGATATTATCTGGTATATTTTACTTTCCTTTACAGACTAGATCTAAATATTTTTAGAAAATACACTCGAAGTAGAGGTGTTCTGTCTTAGTGAAAATAAAAAAGTTTATTTATACTAGAAAGTACCCAAATAAAATTTTATCAACTTATTTAGATGTGTTCAAACTAAATAACTATTATATTCTTTAATTTTAAAAGTACCTCAAATTTCTTCCAGTCATAGGTAAAATATGTAATTTTTAATATTTGAATCACTGGTATCCTTCTAGCAAAGAACTTATTTATCTATATCTACTATCCAATGTCAAAATAAATGCTGTTACCTACTCTAAACCATTCCCTGCATTGAAATATAAAAAAGGGACAGCTGACATTAGCTAGCTTCAATGAAGAATTTTTGAAAACAGCCTCAATGAAGAATTTATCAACCTGACTTCAAAATACTGAGACAAAATTATATACAAGGAAAAAACAACACAAGATTAAATTTGATATTTTACTATAGCAGTAGCCAATTGGAGACTTCTTCAAAATATGCAAAAAGATAGAAAAATAAATCAGTGTTTATAGTAAGATATCCAAGGAGTTATAGGTTTAAAAAATGCTTGAAAACCTACAGATATAGCAAAGAACCTAGTCAAGAAAACCACAAGTACTTAATTCTAAAAGTAGGGAAAAGTAGAGGAGCACCAACTGAATGTTTGAACATCTGAGCAGTCATGGAATGCAAAGAAGTCCCCTGACAACAGAGACACAAGTTATCAGACTTCAGCAGAAAAACCTCTCTTTGAGAGCTTCTCTTGAACTTTTAAAACCTACCGATACACAGACATATCTCCCTATATAGATGTATGTAGGTGTCTACCTACCTACCTATCTCAACTTGATTTCCAGAGGCACGACTGACTTGAAGTAACATTAGTCAAAATTCCCTAATTTAGGATGAGCGTCTCTAGCATTCCTTCATATACTTATTTCAAATGGTTACAGGACTAATGATGAAACAAATTTATGTGTTCATAACAGGGGTGCTTTAGTACAGTTCCCAAATTGGCACACACTTGTTTGAATCATTGGCTTTGAGATGAACTTTTGATAGATTCTCTACAGCTAATTTATACTTTCGTATTTATGCCTGATGACCCTAGCATGCTGTAGAGATTTAGTGTGCCTTTTAGCTTTTTGATACCATGTGTGATGATAGATTATATTTCTATGTGTTGACGGTATATCTCTTAGGTTTTCAAATTTCTACAAAATTTCTTAAATACCGAGGGTTGAGTTTGTTTGCTTTTTTTTTTTTTCATTTATGACAATTCTTGTTTTCTATGTTACTAACCACCTAACCTGCCTCATGAGAAATCTGTATGCAGGTCAGGAAGCAACAGTTAGAACTGGGCATGGAATAACAGACTGGTTCCAAATAGGAAAAGGAGTACGTCAAGGCTGTATACTGTCACCCTGTTTATTTAAGTACAGAGTACATCATGAGAAACGCTGGACTGGAAGAAACACAGCTGGAANGGAGATCCAACCAGTCCATCCTAAAGGAAATCAGTCCTGAATATTCATTGGAAGGACTGATATTGAAGCTGAAACTCCAACACTTTGGCCGTATGATGCAAAGAGCTGACTCAGTTGAAAAGACCCTGATGCTGAGAAAGATTGAGGGCAGGAGGAGAAGGGGGCAACAGAGGATGAGATGGTTGGATAGTATCACCAACTCGATGGACATGAGTTTGGGTAGGCTCTGGGAGTTGGTGATGGACAGGGAGGCCTGGTGTGATNGGGCAGGAGGAGAAGGGGGCAACAGAGGATGAGATGGTTGGATAGTATCACCAACTCGATGGACATGAGTTTGGGTAGGCTCTGGGAGTTGGTGATGGACAGGGAGGCCTGGTGTGATGCAGTTCATGGGGTCAGAAAGAGTCCAACATGACTGAGCAAATGAACTGAACTGAACTCTGTGTGTGTGTGTGTGTGTGTGTGTGTGTGTTAAGTTGTGTCTGACTCTTTAATGACACCATGGACTGTAGTCTGCCAGGCTCCTCTGTCCATGAGATTTCCCAAGCCAGAATACTGGAGCGAGCTGCCATTTCCTTTCCCAGGGGATATTCCTGACCCAGAGATGAAACCTGTGACTCCTGCTTTCCAGGCATATTCTTTACCACTGAGCCACCTAGGAAGCCACTCTTACTCTTTTACTGGGTAATTCTAATCCCAAATTCATCAATTAAATGACCTGAAAAACAGGAATATACTGTTAATTTTTTCCTCTTCCCATCTACCAATTTAAGAAATTTATTCAATCCCTACCATATTCCAAACACAAGGGTAAGTGTGAGAAAAAAGATGAATATAAGTTTTTATATTCAAAACCCTTGTAGTTAGAGCAAATCAGTCAGGAGGACTGTAATTATCATACCTTATGGCAAATGCAGTAACAGCCCATGCCCTAATGATTATTTAGGCACAGGAAGAAAGCTTTCTATTTTTATCTCATTATTAATGATAATTGCTTTCAAGTGGTTGAGGAAAGCTGTTTGGATTAAAGAATATCTATCTGAATCTAAGGAGTTAAGAAGGATTCATCGAGCAAGGGAGAATGGTGGAAGAATTACAGACTGAGGCAGTAGTGAGAAAAGGAATATGGTATATACAAATAACAAGATGTGCTCAGAGAAATTTAGAAGACCAGCGCTTTTGGTGCATGTATTTTCTGGCATGAGTTGGTAGTTATGTGTGTGCTGAAATCAGTGGTGGTGAAAAGAGTTGGAGAGATTTCAAAGACGAAATCAAAGAGATCAAGAGATGAGCAAATTTGACTCAATAGAATTTTATACTATGAACAGCCTTAATCAAATCTGATATATAGCTCAGTTGATAAAGAGTCCCCTTGCAATGTAGGAGACCCCCAGTTAGATTCCTGAGTAGGGAATAGCCCTTAGAGAAGGGACAGGCTATCCACTCCAGTATTCTCGGGCTTCATCTTGTGGCTCAGCTGGTAAAGAATCTGCCCGCAATGTGGGAGACCTGGGTTCAATCTCTGGGCTGGGAAAACCCCCTAGAGAAGGGAAAGGGTATGCACTCCAGTATCCTGGCCAAGAAAACTCCCTGGACTGTACAGTCCATGGGGTTGCAAAGAGTTGGACACAACTGAGAGAGTTTCATTTTTGTTTGTTGAATTATGGACC
Source organism: Raphicerus campestris (assembly GCA_006410735.1). Taxonomy (NCBI): domain Eukaryota; kingdom Metazoa; phylum Chordata; class Mammalia; order Artiodactyla; family Bovidae; genus Raphicerus; species Raphicerus campestris. The sequence goes on from SJYW01048774.1 coordinate 195,224, forward strand.
TCTCCCTCCTCCTGATAAATGAATTATATTTCCAAAAATCACAAAATAAGAGGTCAATAATTATGTAATGCATCACAGAATGACTAAACAAATGGCACTTGATTTTTTTTTTTTTAATCAACTGCTCTAATGTAGGTGTGAGAGCTAGATTTGAGGAATATACAAGTAAAAGGAATTAGAGGACTCTATCATAAATGCATATTAGTCTTCATGAGAATTTATTCTAGAACTATCTCCAGTAATACTAAAATGGTAGAGTGGAATAAACAATTTTATGAATAGTGATTGTGAACTGAAGGTGACAGAAGGATCAAAGATAAATTCAAGTTTCTATTTTCAGGACTAGGAATGAAACAGCTCAGAGACTACAAATAGAAAGCATTATAAATACAATATTTAATATGAACACTAAACAATAGGACATACTAGTAAGTGATGTAGTTATAGAGCTAATCTTGTTTGACAGTTTAAAGTAAACAGTGATCAGAATAACTATTAAGCATTATGTCAATGTTGTTTGCTTTGAAAAAGCCAGGTGACAAATTTTAAAAAGATTATATTTACCGTTGGTACTCTATTATTCTCAGGTAAAGATGGGTAGAAAGGACTAATTTTAAGCAATTATTATCATTACAGACACATTTCTTAGGAAATTTACTCAACATGCTCATTTCAAACAAAATGTTCTATAGTGGGCACTGTGTAAAATACAGTGAAAATCATGTGGGAGTGACAGAGGAGGATAGGAGATAACGATTTAAACAAATTCACACTTTTGAATGAAATGAAATGAAGTCAACAAGCATTCCTTGCCCAAAGTCTAAATTACCTACTCAGTGTGTTTGCTGAACATCTGGTTTTCTCCTCTTATGGTTTCCCAGTAATTGGCACTATATGAAGCTGGGCTTTAAGAAATCCTTGAGCATTCTTTGAGTCTAGTTACCTGGAGTTACGCTCCTCAGTTTGCTGGAAGTTAAGTGCTCCAGTTCCTTGGGTACCGTCATACAGGCTGCAAGGGGCACCGGGACAGTGCCTTCTGGAGGCGGACGGAAAGGTCACTATACCAGGCAGTGAGCACACTTCACCAGACTGCTGCTGGAGTTCCCTCTAGATGCCCAGCAGCCATAGTCTAGGTTGATGTGTACAGACTTTGAAGGGCCTTCTCCAGTGCTTCCTCTAACAGAGGGTGTTCGGGCAAAGAAACCAAGCTGACCATTTTCAGGAGTAAACTGGCTTTCTTCTAATTTTCTCTTNCCAGCAGCCATAGTCTAGGTTGATGTGAACAGACTTTGAAGGGCCTTCTCCAGTGCTTCCTCTAACAGAGGGTGTTTGGGCAAAGAAACCAAGCTGACCATTTTCAGGAGTAAACTGGTTTTCTTCTAATTTTCTCTTTCACTCACAAGTTAAACTTAAGTCTTTCCCTACTAAAGAAAGCTATGCCCAGAGGAAAAAACTATCACTTAAAAATGAAATGTTAAAATAGCAACCAATTAATGAACCAATGAAAACCACAGAAATATGTGTGCTTTGGGGTCAATTCTAGCTTTCACCAGTCACTCCTTTCTTTATGTGATAAGGAAATACAACTGCACTGTTTACACATAAAGATATATATATATATGGTGTATGGTGGTATGGTGAAGTTGCTCAGT
>SJYW01048774.1:204247-220016 GCA_006410735.1 Raphicerus campestris
TCTTCTTCTTCTCACCTTCTTCATCTTTTTCTCAATTTCCTCTACTACTTCTTCTCCTCACTTTCTTCTTCTACTTCTGTCTCTTATACACATCTTTGCAACTTCATGGACTATACAGTCCATGGAATTCTCCAGGCCAGAATACTGCAGTGGATAGTTTTTCCCTTCTCCAAGGGATTTTCCCAACCCAAGATTCAAACCCAGTTTTCCTTCATTGCAGGCAGATTCTTTACCAGCTGACCCACAAAGGAAGCCCTGCTGCTGCTGCTGCTAAGTCGCTTCAGTCATGTCTGACTCTGTGCAACCCCATAGACAGAAGCCCATCAGGCTCCCCCGTCCCTGGGATTCTCCAGGCATTTCCTTCTCCAATGCATAAAAATGAAAAGTGAAAGTGAAGTCACTCAGTCGTGTCCGACTCTTAGCGATCCCATGGACTGCAGCCCACCAGGCTCCTCCATCCATGGGATTTTCCAGGCAAGAGTACTAGAGTGGGGTGCCATTGCCTTCTCAGAAAAGAAGCCCTAATGAGACTCAAAAGCGTTGAGAGTGAAAGCTCCATTCATTATCCCCTCTTAGTTGCAGGGACTGAATCTGAACTAGGGCTAGGATTCTTGCCAATCCACTCCAGTATTCTTGCCTGGAAAATTCCATGGACTGAGGAGCCTGGTAGGCTACAGTCCATGGGGTTGCAAAGAGTCGAACACAACTGAGCAATTTCACTCACTTATCCTAAAAACATCATCTTTGCCTGGGGACCTATGAGAAATTTTTAAGCAGAAGAGCATTTTAGAAGCTGAGAGGTATGTGTAATGCAGATGGCCCCCTGCTTAAACACAACTCATACACATGTACATATACATTCACATCCATATTCAAGTGAAACTTCACTTAAGTGAAACTTCCTATAAGGAAGGACCAAGGACCGAGGCCTTTCCCCAAGGACCAAGAGAACACAGGTCATTACTTTAAAGAGAATCCACCTACAGAGATAGTTTAAAATTTCTGCTTTAAAGACATGTAAAGCCAGTGACTCACCTTTCCCTTAAGATCATACTATTTTAAAAATCGAGTCTAAACATTTGCTGATACACTCCTGGTTTAACATGCTTCCAAAATACTCTTCAAAGTAACTGAAACTAATTTGTTTATTCTCAAGAATTCCATGATACAGTTTAACCAACAGCACATGGTTTCCAAAAAGGCTATATATATGTTGAGATTCTCTAAGAAGGCATGGGAAATGGGAAAGAGTAACTCATAGAAAAAAGGAAGATCAATAAATACTGCACACAAATATGTATGATATAGTAGGTGAAGTCACTTAGTCGTGTCCAACTCTTTGCAACCCGTGGACTGTAGCCCACCAAGGCCCTCTGTCCATGGGGTTCTCCAGGCAAGAATACTGGAGTGGGTTGCCATTTCCTTCTCCAAGGGATCTTCCCAACCCAGGGATCAAACCCAAGTCCCCCACATTGCAGGCAGATGCTTTAACCTCTGCACCACCAGGGAAGCCCTATGATATAGTAAAGGTTACCCAATAATGTATCACCCATTAAGCATTAATTTCAAATGATACTCAAGATCTTTTATATACATTTAACTTCCAAGTAATCCATATGCTTCTTAAACTATTCCAGTGTATAAAAGTTTTTAATACAGTATCACAATGAAATATCCCAAAACAAAACCCTATAAATCAACCCTGAATAACAGTATTCATTTCAAATACTTAAACAAAATACTGACAAGTTAAAGTTCCTTTCAGTTTTCATTTTCAACATTAGATGCTGTTTCAAAAATAGTCATTTTCCCCTTTCCTTCATACACATAAACGTATAATTACATAAAAATAATTACTGTACTTGAAGAGAATAAAAATTGGGGAATTCAAGAGTCAAAGTGATATTATTATTACTTGCATCAGTAGCGAAGAATATGCTGGCCTGAAATACTAAAGAGGTTTCCCTGATGCCTCAGTGGTAAAGAATCTGCCTGCCAATGCAGGAGACATGAGTTTGACCCCTGGGTCAGGAAGATGCCTTGGAAGAGGAAATGGCAACCCACTCCAGTATTCTTGCTTGGGAAATCCCATAGATAGAGGACTTGGCTACAGTCCATGAGGTCTCAAAAGAGTCAGAGAAAACTTAGTGACTAAGCCAACAACAAAATCCTAAAGAACTAAAATTTTTTCTGTCTCTCTTTCCCTCCTACTCTCCTTCCTTCTGTTCCTAAGAACTGTAATATTATATTTAGAATATTTCAGAGATTAATAACTCTTTTAAATGATATGTTCAACTCAGGTTTACAGATAAGATGTTAAATACAGAAGAAAATCAACACATCTTTCTTAATATGGACTTAATGTCTTTGCACAGCTGAAACTTTCTTATAGGAGATACAATATAGTAAGTGACAAACACCTAATTGTCCACTCAAAACCTACAGAAACTCAGCTTGGCTTCCCAGTAACTTCCAGTCCCTTGCTTTGATTTTTGAACTCACTGTTTCTCCAATCTTTCCTGGACTAAATCCAATTTTTAGGCTTTGTCTATTAATTTGCAACAAATCTAGTTTGTCTCCAGGATGGGTAAGGGTATGGATTGAACCTTTCTCTACAAATAGCACAGCATGCCTGCCCAATTTCTAGACAGTTGCACCTGCCACTCCAGTCTCTTGCTGCTGCTGTTAATGCCTTGTGCAGCTGTGCCATCTAGTTCCAAAATTCCCTTCTTCCTCAGTGTGTTGGCATCCTACAATGAAAAGGAAGCTTTCTTTTGATCAACAGACAATGACTATTTCTGAAGGCACTATCTGAGTTTATTTATAATAATTTGTAATTATTTATTTATAATAGTTTATATATAACAAATTTAAATAATTTGTTCCTAACCAGAATAAGACACTATATTACATGTTGGTAGATATGTTCGTTAAATCAAAACACCTGTTCAGATATATCCCAGATAGTTTGGAATATTGATTAGCAAGGATCCCAGAAAATAATATTCCATTTGCTTTCTATGAATGTATTTAGAATTTTGTACACTATTGGAAAGAAATGTAGATTGGAGCTCTACAGCTTTACCTTAACACAGGGAGAATTCATATTTGCTCTTGCAAACAAAGACACTGGAATCCTAGATTATTTTAATCCATTTTCAAGAAGAAGACACTGTGAAATCAGATTATAGTCCTATAAGAACTCATATATTTTACATCCACTTTTTATTCAGGGGTGCTTCTGAACATCTTACTCCAAAGTATGGGATGTTAAACAGGGTTTGTTTATTTTAAAAGACTCTACAAATTGCATCCTAATTTCTAGAGACCAGGGAAGGTCTCAGAAGCTGTAGCCATTCTGCCTTTTATCAGATTCTTTGCAATCTGCTGGTTTTCTTCTGACTCAAAATTATGGTTAGTGTTTCATCTCCACCCCCCCACCCCTGGCCAGGATATCAGCTCCGTAATTCTTCTCTGGTGTTTCAACTTCCTTATTTTTTGTCTTTTAGTTGAATTTTCAGTTGGTTTTCTGTTTTGCTTACTGTATCCTTTTTGCTCTATATTCTGTAGTTTCCTTCAATTATATCTTCTAGGCTGTCAGTTCTTAAATCATTTGTAGTACCTAAAAACTCTTTTGCTTAGTGAGTTGTTTCCTTTTTATGAAAGTGAAAATTGTTCAGTCGTGTCCAACTCTTTGAGACTCAATGGACTAAACAATCCATGAAATTCTCCAGGCCAGAATACTAGAGTGGGTAGCCTTTCCCTTCTCCAGGGAATCTTCCCAACCCAGGATAGAACCCAGGTCTCCCACATCATGGCAGGTGGATTCCACAAGGAAGCACCCAATTATATTTTCATATAGATGCAAAAAACGTTTAAAACACTTTAAGCATACTACTAGGAGTACTTTAAAAATTTCCTTTTTCCCCTGAATTATTTCAGTGCTTTGAAAGGATGCATGCTCCGTTTTAATTTTTTTTGTTGTTTTTATTTCTTATTTCCCTCAGCAGAAAGTAAGAGCGCCTGGCGACATTCCCACTTCTTACTCTCCACAACATTCACAGCTTGCCACCAACGTCTGCCTTGGGACCATTAGGACCGACTACATCATGGCTTTTATTTCTGTTTATCTGATAATAAAAGCAGCTCAGAATTCTCTTACCACCTATTATACCCTGGTTCTGATCCACTTACAACTCTAGGGATCACTGTGGTGATCACTGTTCTGATTACATTTCTTATCAATCTTTCATTTCCTTAAAACAAACCCAAAATTCTTTTAGACTGAATTTAGGAACTCATTGCCTGTCATCAGCAAATCTCTTATAACACCAGGCACTTTTGAGAACATGCCCTTTGCCTNTCTGGCTCTAGGTGAGTGATCACACCATCGTGATTATCTGGGTTGTGAAGATCTTTTCTGCACAGTTCTGTGTATTCTTGCCACCTCTTCTTAATATCTTCTGCTTCTGTTAGGTCCATACCATTTGTGTCCTTTATGGAGCCCATCTTTGCATGAAATGTTCCCTTGGTATATCTAATTTTCTTGAAGAGATCTCTAGTCTTTCCATTATTTTCCTCTATTTCTTTGCACTGATCACTGAGGAAGGCTTTCTTATCTCTCGTTGCCATTCTTTAGAACTCTGCATTCAAATGGATATACATTTCCTTTTCTCCTTTGCTTTTTGCTTCTCTTCTTTTCACCGGTATTTATAAGCCTCCTCAGACAGCCATTTTGCTTTTTTACATTTCTTTTTCTTTGGTATAGCCTTGATCCCTGTCTCCTGTACAATGTTATAAACCTCTGTCCTAAGTTCATCAGGCACTCTATCAGATTTGGTCCCTTAAGTCTACTTCTCACTTCCACTGTACAGTCATAAGGGATTTGATTTAGGTCATACCTGAATGGTCTAGTGGTTTCCCCCACTTTCTTCAATTTAAGTGTGAATTTGGCAATAAGGAGAGTTCATGATCTGAGCCACAGTCAGCTAAAGCTTTAAAGCCCTTCCTTAAAACTCTGGAGTCAAAACTCCAAAACACTTAACCTTTAAATATTTACCTATAAATATCCACCCTTAACTTTTCAGAGATATTACTCTTAACCTTTCAGAGATATTACTAAGTCTGCAAAGGTAATGCTCTCCCTTACTGCATAAACAAAGCTTGCTTTGCTTGATATCAACAGATTCTTCAGTTATTGTGGTGATCTTCTGGTGAGCTGNCTTTTCAGAGATATTACTCTTAACCTTTCAGAGATATTACTAAGTCTGCAAAGGTAATGCTCTCCCTTACTGCATAAACAAAGCTTGCTTTGCTTGATATCAACAGATTCTTTAGTTATTGTGATGATCTTCTGGTGAGCTGGCAGTTGACAACCCTGAAATCCAACAAGATCCAAAGAGACCCTCCTTGTTGCCAAATCTAAGACATTCAACTCAGAAATAGTTTTTTCCTCTGGGACTCTTGGGCCTCCCTCCTTGCGGGGCAGGGGTCGGGGGTATCTCTAACTATTAATACAATGGTGTGGTAACTGAATCTTCTTGTTAGGTCTGGACTCTGCTCTCCTTTTGTTAAAGCTCCCAAATTCTGAGTTACTTTGTCTTGTAGGAATGAAGAACCCTTGTCATTATCTGTTCAAATCTGAAAACTTATATCCTAGGTGGAAACCTGTCTTATTACATATGTTACTAATATGTCTCTCTGTCACTTTTTGCAGGCATGAACTACTAAAGCTATCCTGTAGCCAAATCTAAGAACTGACAGGTTCAGATGTCCTCATTCTACCAGAATCTTTAGTAAAAACTTTGCCCTGGGCCACCTGTCAGAATATCATGAGAACTTTCCTCAGTTTCTTTTTTTTATTTTCCTCCATGGGAGAAAATGCTTCTGGAAGAAACCACTACCAGATCTTCCATCTTCTTAGAATTACAGAGTTGTCAGGTCTCCAGTTTAAGATACCAACCACTAGGTTGGCGCCCAAGACATAAGCTGTATTAGCAACATAATGACCAACACTGTCAGATTCTCTTGCCTGTGTTTCAGTTTAGGCCAATGGCCCCTCAATCTTTTGATTGATCCTCAAGATCAAAAGATTCAATCTTTTGATTATCTTATGTATATTTACACTATGATTTTAAATTGCACACTTACTGTTCCAAATAGCATAATTTCACTAAGTATATTTTAGAATTTAGTGGCTACCTTGGAGGGTGTTTTATATGAACAAAACTATTCACGTAAAAGATGCCTTAGAATGAAAAAGAGCAAAATCCTACATATCCAATAGTCTGCACTTCTCAACTGGCACAATAAAAATTCAAAAAGAAATTTCAGAGTCTACAAATTGCTTCCTTAAAAGATCTGTTGGCCAAGGCCAATTTTTAAGAATGTGAAAATGTAAAATTATGTCTTGTTAGGATACCCTCACATCCCACTGAAAGAAATAGCCTTTACCCCACTGTTTCTTATCTCCTGTCCTATCCTCCTCTATTACCTGAGAACCCTATCCTTCTTTTGTGTGCTTTCATTTCCATCTGAAGTGCCAGAAACAAAAGCTCAATGACTTCTTAAAATTAAATCCCTTTCAGAATACATCAAGTGCCATACGGTTTATTTTTAAGCTCTGATCTTTTTCTGAGCTGAATAGTCAAGACATTCTCCAAAGTATAATAAACAAGATAAACAAGAAATTGCAGCAGAATTTAGAATTCTGTATACTTTAATTCGGCTTTTCCACATTTCCTATCTCAATAAAAGGTATCAAGAAAACACTGAGTTGTAAAAATCAGAAATACCCAAAGTTATTCATAATACTGCATGGCTAAGACCCTTTCAATACTCTCTGATTTCAAACTTTTCTTCTTAGTTCCTAGAATTAAAAAAAAAGGGGGGGCCTGGAGATATTTTTATTGAGATTTTATATTAATTTTTGAATTACTCTACATAGAAGTATATCTTTTTGACACTGACGTTTTCTCTAGGAAAACATAGTGTATCTTTTCCATTTGTCAAGTCTACTTTTCTGTCAACATTAACCCTAAATATGTCTAATATCTCCACTGCAACTGACCTGCATTACTATCATCTTAATCTAAGCCATCATTTCTCACATTGACTATTCAATAATCTACTAACTTATCTACTGTCTCCATTCTTTTCCCAGTCTACACTACTATCAAGAGTAATATTTTCAAAGTACAAAGCCAACTGTATCATCTTGTTGTTTAAAATAACTTCATTTGCTTCCCATTGTACCTAGGATAATAATCAAAATTCTTAACATGGCAAAAAAGATTTGATCCCTATCTATTATTCCAGCCTAAGCTTATACCGTGTGCTTACTCATGTCTGTCACTCCTAGCAACACAGGTCTTTTAGTTGCCTACCCACTGAACCTTTATAAATGCCACTTCTCCCTTTTCCCTTGGACACTTGCTTCCCTCCTTTTCACACAGTAAATTCCTATCCACCTTCAGAGCTCTAGAGCAGTCACCAATCCTCAAAATCCTTTTTCTGTTCTCCTTCACCAGATCAAATCCTCCTAATATGTAACTAGTCGAAGTCAGCATGCATATCCCTCATGATATTTGTCACAGTTCCAATATATATTGATTTTTGTGATTTTATTATCTCTTTCATTNCCTCTGCAATTTTCTGGAATAGTCTCAGTAAGATAGGTGTTAGTTCTTCTCGAAATTTTTGGTAGAATTCAGCTGTGAAGCCGTCTGGACCTGGGCTTTTGTTAGCTGGAAGATTTCTGATTACAGTTTCAATTTCCATGCTTGTGATGGGTCTATTAATGGAGGGTGTTTTATATGAACAAAACTATTCATGTAAAAGATGCCTTAGAATGAAAAAGAGCAAAATCCTACATATCCAATAGTCTGCACTTCTCAACTGGCACAATAAAAATTCAAAAAGAAATTTCAGAGTCTACAAATTGCTTCCTTAAAAGATCTGTTGGCCAAGGCCAATTTTTAAGAATGTGAAAATGTAAAATTATGTCTTGTTAGGATACCCTCACATCCCACTGAAAGAAATAGCCTTTACCCCACTGTTTCTTATCTCCTGTCCTATCCTCCTCTATTACCTGAGAACCCTATCCTTCTTTTGTGTGCTTTCATTTCCATCTGAAGTGCCAGAAACAAAAGCTCAATGACTTCTTAAAATTAAATCCCTTTCAGAATACATCAAGTGCCATATGGTTTATTTTTAAGCTCTGATCTTTTTCTGAGCTGAATAGTCAAGACATTCTCCAAAGTCTAATAAACAAGATAAACAAGAAATTGCAGCAGAATTTAGAATTCTGTATACTTTAATTCGGCGTTTCCACATTTCCTATCTCAATAAAAGGTATCAAGAAAACACTGAGTTGTAAAAATCAGAAATACCCAAAGTTATTCATAATACTGCATGGCTAAGACCCTTTCAATACTCTCTGATTTCAAACTTTTCTTCTTAGTTCCTAGAATTAAAAAAAAAGGGGGGCCTGGAGATATTTTTATTGAGATTTTATATTAATTTTTGAATTACTCTACATAGAAGTATATCTTTTTGACACTGACGTTTTCTCTAGGAAAACATAGTGTATCTTTTCCATTTGTCAAGTCTACTTTTCTGTCAACATTAACCCTAAATATCTGTCTAATATCTCCACTGCAACTGACCTGCATTACTATCATCTTAATCTAAGCCATCATTTCTCACATTGACTATTCAATAATCTAACTTGTCTACTGTCTCCATTCTTTTCCCAGTCTACACTACTATCAAGAGTAATATTTTCAAAGTACAAAGCCAACTGTATCATCTTGTTGTTTAAAATAACTTCATTTGCTTCCCATTGTACCTAGGATAATAATCAAAATTCTTAACATGGCAAAAAAGATTTGATCCCTATCTATTATTCCAGCCTAAGCTTATACCGTGTGCTTACTCATGTCTGTCACTCCTAGCAACACAGGTCTTTTAGTTGCCTACCCACTGAACCTTTATAAATGCTACTTCCCCCTTTTCCCTTGGACACTTGCTTCCCTCCTTTTCACACAGTAAATTCCTATCCACCTTCAGAGCTCTAGAGCAGTCACCAATCCTCAAAATCCTTTTTCTGTTCTCCTTCACCAGATCAAATCCTCCTAATATGTAACTAGTCGAAGTCAGCATGCATATCCCTCATGATATTTGTCACAGTTCCAATATATATTGATTTTTGTGATTTTATTATCTCTTTCATTATCATCATATATCCATGAAGGCAGAGTTTTGCTGATTTTTTGCTAATTTCTATTAATAACACAATAGCGTTTAAGTCATATCATCTTTCTTAATAGTATGAGAGAAGCTGGGAGCAGAGAGAAACAAGGCATTCTAGATGTGACAGAACAAAGGACTAGCTTTCCATCACAATTCATCTTCCCTTCCTTCAGAACAGAATTACTGCCGAGAAGCAATCCCTGCATATAGGTGTGGCCATCTGGTTAATTCTTGGCAAACACAGTGTAGGTCAAAATGTCATGTGTCAATTCAAGGCCAAGGCTTTTAAGAAACCGACACGCCTCTTCAGGCTCTCCTTTGTTTTCCACTATGTGAAGAGGACAGCAATGCTCTAGAATAAGGTGAAGACACAAAATGGGGTCACTTCATGGACCTCTCTTGTCTCTGCAGAATATACTTCTCAACAGAGCTTAGGCAAAGTCTTCTTTTCTAAAATTTCTTGCAAGCACTCGTAGTTTCATACCTCTTTTCCTTGTAGATACCGTATAGTGTTCCACTACCAGCTATTATATGCCTATACGAAAACAATCCTTTATTTTTCCATAGAAAAAACAGCCCTGTTCAATGCTGAATATGTATTTCTATGGAAATCTACCTTTTCAATACAAAAAAGGTGAGCTGACTTACTACCCACAGCCTTACAAGGGTAGTATGAATGATTAACTTCTACTCTAACTCTGAAAGTGAAGAATATAGAGCTGAGGGTGGGCAGATAGTTAACGGATAGAAGTGAAGCTCTTTAAAATAATTCATTTAGAAGAGGGGATTCTGAAGATATACACCTACCTTTAAATAGACCAGTCAATACAGCACTGGATTATAGTTACCTTAGGATAAAGATTAGTGTCTGATAAACTTTCTCACGGAGAAGGCAATGGCACCCCACTCCAGTACTCTTGCCTGGAAAATCCCATGGACAGAGGAGCCTGGTGGGCTGCAGTCCATGGGGTTGCGAAGAGTCGGACATGACTGAGTGACTTCACTTTCACTTTTCATTTTCATACATTGGAGAAGGAAATGGCAACCCACTCCAGCGTTCTTGCCTGGAGAATCCCAGGGGTGGAGCCTGGTAGGCTGCCGTCTATGGGGTCGCACAGAGTCAAACACGACTGAAGCGACTTAGCAGCAGCAGCAGCAGCAAACTTTCTCACTTTCTATACTTTTATATATTTGGTTTACTTGTTTTCTCTTTATAATCCACTCACACAACACACATATTGTAGTAATCCACACTATGATTCAGACAATATGCTAAGTACTAGTGATTATCAATAAGTAAGACCAATAAGATCCTTGCCATTTTGGAACTGACAGATTAGTTTTATTTTATTTTACTTAACAGTACTGTATTGGTTTTGCCATACATCAACATGAATCCGCCACAGGTATACAAGGGTGCCCACTTTCACTACTACTATTCAACATGTTCTGGAAGTTTTGGCCACAGCTATCAGAGCAGAAAAAGAAATAAAAGTAATACAAATTGGAAAAGAAGAAGTAAAACTCTCACTGTTTGCAGATGACATGATCCTCTACATAGAAAACCCTAAAGACTCCACCAGAAAATTACTAGAGCTAATCAATGAATATAGTAAAGTTGCAGGATATAAAATCAACACACAGAAATCCCTTGCATTCCTATACACTAATAATGAGAAAGGAGAAATAGTTTTTTTTTTAAGGCAGACTATAAATAAAGATGCAAATAAAGAAGAAAATAAATACATTAAAATTGTGAAACATGACTTGAAAATGTACCAAGACAGGCTTATCCCTTGTTGTTACAAATAAGGTGGCTTCCCCAGGTCCCACGCAAGACAATGAACATTATGCTTTTTGATGTATGCGTGTGTGTGCATATGTGTATGTTTACAGGCACGCTCACAAGCACATATATTAATTACACAGATCGGTATACATGCATGTGTTTGAGTATATTCCACATAATAGAGTGGGTCTGCACCACGTGAATTATGCCAGGCCCACACTCCTCTCAGGACAGACTTAAAAAGGGCACAGCCTTATAAAAACACTATATGAGGGATGGTTCCATTTAAGTGCTATGTTCATGTCTGTACTCATAGATCTCAAATGCCAGTGCTTGCACAGACAGCAAAAGAATGCATAAGAATCACCTGGAAACTTGTAATAAAAATTTCCAGTTTCCATTCTCGGCAATTTTCACTTAGTAGGAGAAGACAATGGCACCCCACTCCAGTACTCTTGCCTGGAAAATACTATGGACGGAGGAGCCTGGTGGGCTGTAGTCCATGGGGTCGTGAAGAGTCAGACACGACTGGAGCGACTTCACTTTCACTTTTCACTTTCATGCATTGGAGAAGGAAATGGCAACCTACTCCACTGTTTTTGCCTGGAGAATCCCAGGGACGGGGGAGCCTGGTGGGCTGCCTTCTATGGGGTCGCACAGAGTTGGACACGACTGAAGTGACTTAGCAGCAGTAGCAGCAGCAGGCCTAGAATGGATTTTCATAAAGTTCCACCTATATGATTCTGACACTCTGGTAGATTTGGACCCTTAGTCACAACTCTGCCTTGGCTCTTCCATATTTCTTTCATCACAAGCAAAACATGGCAAAGAACTATGCTATTTAGTACCATAAAGCACAGAATAAATCATCTTCAAGTAAATAAACAAAGGTATTATAAGGAAAGGTGTGATTTTTGTTTTGTTTTCCTAAATATAATACCTCCTCTTATTAAGAAGTTTTCACTTAGAGGCATAAAAGATAAATCCTGGGGAAATACTTCTCAAAATGCAGAACATGAACTACTAGTGATATAGCAGATTTTTAATATGCTGCCCAAAATAAATAATACACAAGATTACTTTACATGGTGCATGGACATACACTAAAAGACCGTGAATCACAAAGAAAAAAATGTACTTTCTATTCAATTCTCTTTGAATCAGAAATCTTCAGTTAGCCATTGGTAATGTCTGCTACACCTGTATGTCATTGCTTATCTCATTTTAAGAAACAGAGAACATGTCTCAGAGTCTTGTTATGTAGCTAGAATTTAGTACCATTGTTTTGTTTTCACTGTATTTTTAAGGCTATCATCCATTTAAAGCATATGATACCAATTTTCAATTATTTTAATTTTCATTTATACCTATAAATGAAAAGGTGATGAACCTTCAGTTTTTGAATTTTTAAAATTAATTTCTATTGAAGTACAGTTAATTTACAATATTGTGTTAGTTTCTGCTGTACAACAAAATGAATCAGTTATTATATATATATATGCACTCTTTTTTAGATTCTGTGGATTTTTAAAGACAGCATAAATTACATGCAGATATTGCAAAAATTATGAGGATGCTGCTGTATGAATGAATGAATAAATGATATTTAGAATTACTACTGTGAGGTATCACTAAAGTAACAGCCAATTTTCTGTCTCTAACTCTCTCTCTCTCTCTCACACACACACACACACAAAGACAAATAACTAATCCAAAAGAACAATCAAAAGTCACAAAATAGTTATAGGAAGACACTCAATGAAAAGTCTATTCCAGACAAAATAATAACATTCCATAATATGACAATTATTGTTTGTAGATTTCTTGACTAAATGAATATAATATCTTACCATACATATCAGAAATTTATGTATGCTCTAACCAGAAAGCCAGGATAACTATCACATGTAGTTTTTATTACATACCTTATAATCCTTGGGTCGACAGCAGCCAAGATGAGAATGATCTAAAAAAGGATGTATAAAAGAAACTATAAATATTTCCACCAAAAATAAATTTGGTTTAATCTTTGCTTTTTCTTACAATCACTGTTTCTATAATTCACACAGCAGTTTTCAAAAATATCTTCAAAATCCTTCAACAATGTTACAAAGATGGTAAGTAGAAGTTCAAATCTATAAGTTCTTTAGAAAATAAATGATTTCACAAATATTATTTTCATTAAAGTAGGAGATATTTGATTTAGACCATGTTAGTTTTTATTTGATAAGCCAATCTGTGTGCATGAAAAGGACACTTTTTAGTTGATAAACCAGTTTATGATGATACGTATTTTGAACAGGTAGACTTGATAGATATTGCCAAACTACAATTGTTCCTAATATTGGAGTCCATGCCCGAATCAAGTGAGTATAGTGGAAACAGGACCAGCTTTAGCAAGTGGGAGCTACTGTCCTGTAGTGTATAGATCTTACTGAAAAATAGATGTGCATTACAGTTTAGGCATCAGCACTTCTAATATGGCAATGGGCATATTCTCTGACTTTTCCAAGTCTCAGATCCTTCAACTGTCCCATGTACCCCTTTCATAATATTGTTTTAAAGATTACATTATATATGTTACATGTAAGGCAGTAAAATAAATGCTAACTATTATTACTACCAGCTTTCCTGGTGGCTCAGACAGTAAAGCATCTGCCTGCAATGCAGAAGACCTGGGTTCCATCCCTGGTCGGGAAGATCCCCTGGAGAAGGAAATGGCAACCCACTCCAGTACTCTTGCCTGGAAAATCTCATGGATGGAAGAAGCTGATAGGCTACAGTCCATGGGGTCGCAAAGAGTTGGACATGACTGAGCGACTTCACTTTCTGTCTGTTATTACTAACACAACATCAACATCATTACTATTGAATTCTAACTCAAACAAGGCCAGGTTCAATTTACCATAGATGCTAATTTGGTCAAGTTACACAATTAATTTCATGCCTCATTTTAAAAGTATAAAGACAATGCTTACCTTACCTTAAAAGAGAGTTATAGTTATGATTAAATTATACAATTCATAAAAGTACCTATTCTCAGTATTTACAACAGTGGATTATAAAATTATTTCAAATCTCTCTCTAAAACAAACCACTACATTATAAATGTACATTTGGTGTTCTATTTATTACTTAAAGGAGTCAACTTTTTAGAATTACAATCTCTATTATATTGATAGATGAGAAAATCAGAACCATACTTTGAAACTGTACTTCTTTGTTAATACATTTCAATAAAAAATACTCTTAACAGTCTATATTTTACCTTCCCTAAACACTTTGTACAGAAAAACAGGCCACACAGATACAGATTCAGGATAATCTGTGCCGTGCTGTGTTTAGTTGCTCAGTTCTGTCTGACACTTTGTAACCCCATGGACTGTAGCCCACCAGGCTCATCGGTCCATGGAATTCTCCAAGCAAAAACCATTTATAAAGTTACCCTAAATCAGACAAACTTCTACAATTTTCTTTCATTTTTATAAATTAAGCTAATACTTTGACCTGAGGTTTCCTAACGTTCATATTTAATTACCCTTATTAACAATTAGGCACTAACGATATCCTAAATGTAGGAGATAAAGGAGATAAAAATCATGGCCCATGGTTGTACAGTGCTTATAATTTACTTAAGTTATTACCAAGTCAAATAACAGCAGCATAAAAGGACAAGCTACATCAGAATGGTACTGGCAATTAATGCTATTAAAAAGTCATATTAGAGCCCAGTCTCTCAAAGTTGAAGACAATCAGGCAAAACTTTCTATAGGAGGAAAAAGATGAGCTGGGCCTTAATGAATGGGTCACACTAAAAAAAGTATCAAGAAAACGAAAGAGCTAATTTAGATTGTGTGTGTGTATATGTGTGATCTTGAACAACTTACATTTCCTTAAATCTCAGATTTCTTCATCTGTAAAGTGAGGATAAATAATAGCACCTAAAATTTTTGAGGTTACTGTGAGTAATGAATCAATGAAATATAAGTACTTAGAATAGTGGCTAGCAGAAAACACAATAAATATTAGCTAGCTATTATTCGATTCTCCTATAATCTCATGAAATCAGTGTTACAAACCAAATATTTGTGTCCTCCCAAAATGTGTATGTGAAGCCCTACTCCGCAAAGTGATGGCATTTGGAAATGAGAAGTATTTGCTAAATTCTAAGCAAATTAAAAAAGGACAACTTTAAAATGCTCAAATGACCAGATGAAGCTTCCAAATATTCTTAAGGTACAAGAGATACTAAGTTTCTTCAAAAGGACTGCATAGATTGGAATTATATTTCATGGAAATTCCAGCCAGAGATAACGTGGAAATTTTACCTAAAAAAAAAAAAAAAAAAAAAATCTAAGTCCTCAGAGGCACAGACTCGGTTGGGCCTGCGTTTTGTGCCCTTCCCAGGTCCGAGCAGCTCAGGTGATAAGGTGTTTAGCAAGAGCCGTTGCTGTGGTTTATCACCTTCCCCGTCCCCGCCACTCAGTTTTCTAGGTGTACAACAGGCACATCTCAGGCAGATGTTGACTGTCCAGAACCACAAGAACTCTTAGTTAGTAAAGAAGCCTGCTTGCAGTTTGGTAGATAATGTCTCTCGAAGGGGGCTGCCATTGCCCCCTTCCGGCTCTGGCTGCCTGTCACTGGAGGGGGATGGTCTTCAGCCGACTGGCTCTGTACAGACCTTTGTTCTGTGAGTGGGCCTGGCGGTGTCTTAGGTTAGGGCTTTTC
>SJYW01048778.1:0-11574 GCA_006410735.1 Raphicerus campestris
AAAGAAAAGAAAAAGCATATCTCATAAGAGTGCCATTGGAGAGAACTTTCAAACATGTGAATCGATGGATTTTTTTTTTAAGTGTAAACCTCCTTGTGTAGCAAGAATTCAAATGCATGAGCATAGAAATGAGGTATGTCTTCTAGAAATAAGTCTGCCAGGCAGATCTTGTCTGGTTTGTTTGCTGTTTTTTTAATTGCTCAACTTTCTCTGTCAGCAGATAAACTTGAGCTCCCTGTGACCTTTACCTTTGGACTCTGAAATACAGTTCATAATAACTGATTCTCCTCCTTTGACAAATTATTAAATCGTCCCACTGCTATTTGCAGCGGAGTTCATTTTTAGAAACGAGGTAGTCAGCTGTTTGGCATTGCAGTGAACTAGAATGAGGGGACCTGGCCTCAGGCACAGCTTGCTTTGTAAGCTGGAAAGTCTCCATTATCAAACAAGGCAAGGACCTGCATGCATGAAATGAGAAAGAGCGCTTCTCTATTCAGGGCTGAAGCCTCCTGGCAGACTTTACCTGAAGCACAGAGGTAGAAGCATCAGCTAACTTCTCAGTGTCCAAAATGATCAGCAAACAACAAATTGTGTGTTGGATTCTTTTTGGAAGAAGATACAATGGAGCAGTTTTTTGTAGTAATGCAAATCTTTTTAACATTTCCCATAGCCCAGTAAACTCCTATGACCATTAAATGTGAAATACAGTGTTAAGTGTTGGTCGCTTAGTTATGTCTGACTCTTCACAACCGCTTGGACTGTAGCCCACCAGGCTCCTCTTGTCCATGGAATTCTCCAGGCAAGAATACTGGAGTGGGTGGCCATGACCTTCTCTAGGGGATCTTCCTGACCCAGGGATTGAGCCCAGGTCTCCTGCATTGCAGATGGATTCTTTACCAGCTGAGCCACAAGGGAAGCCCAAGAACACTGAAGTGGGTACCCTATCCCTTCTCCAGGGGATCTTCCTGACCCAGGGACTGAACCCAGGTCTCCCACATTGCAGGCAGATTCTTTACCATCTGAGCCACAATGGAAGAGTCCTTCCTTATGTATTTGCTTGTCTCCTGGTCAGATGGAAGCTGGGGTTCTTGGGGTCATAAAAGATCTTTTTTAATTTTTAAAAAATTTATTGAAGTATTGAAGTTGATTTGCAATGTAGTGTTAATTTCTGCTCTACAACAAAGTGATTCTGTTATATGTATTCTTTTTCATTATGGTTTATCAACAGGATATTGAGTATAGTTTCCTGTACTGTGTAGTAAGACCTTGTTTATCCTGAAAAAGTCTTTGACGTCAGTTACACCACCCAGGCTCCTGACCAATGGATCTAGAGAATGAATGATACTTCTGCAGATATGTAGGTGCTTGATCTTAGGCAGTTTTCTACATGCAGACTTTTCTCACACATCACTTTTCAGGCAACCACCAAATTTATGTCCAAGTGGTTGCACATAGAACCATTGTAAATAAGCACCTTCATCTCATGTAGGCATGGTGTTATAAATTGTGGTTCCATTCCTAGAATTCATCTCATGCTGTAAGCATATCAAAATTGATTAAAAACTACCAGCTAATAGGAAGTAAAACNTGTCCAGGTGGTTGCACATAGAACCATTGTAAATAAGCACCTTCATCTCATGTAGGCATGGTGTTATAAATTGTGGTTCCATTCCTAGAATTCATCTCATGCTGTAAGCATATCAAAATTGATTAAAAACTACCAGCTAATAGGAAGTAAAACACAGTATAACCTTTACAAATATTTCTTAGGTATGTAAAACCCAAGTTGTAAATAGCTATATTGTAAAGTACATTTTGGTTGGTTTTTCTCTGTGTACTGAACTAGTTGAAGCTAAAATTTTAAATCCAGGGCTTAAAAATAGAAATCACTTTCAATATCAGTGACAGTGTTTTTCCTTGCTTTCAAAATTAAGTTCATCCATCTCGAACATTAGTTGCTTTTTTGATGTCAGTATGTAGAGCTCCCAACATCCAGGAGATGGATCCATGGCAACCACATTTTCTTCAGTTGTCCTCGTTTCATAGCCAAAAGAACCTGGTGAGAACAGAAGCCTTTTTTTCTTAAATGAGTTCAGCTAACTTTACCGTGTGTAATATTTCCGTATTGTTTGCAGCCCTTCCCTGGATTCTGATGTTAAACTTACCATCTGTCTTCTTAGACTAATCAAACCGTCCTTTGTTCCTTGCTGAAAATATCTTCGTTTGAATGTTGAGAATGCTGTGGTTGTTCTTTAGTATTTAGAGTAGTTATTGCCTGTACAAAATTACTGTTGGAGTAATTTTAGGCCTTTGTCATTAAGCGTTTGGGGATACCCCCCTCCATTATGAGTTAGGTTGTTTCCTTTTAGTTTTCTAATTCATTTTCAGCCAGTATTCCTCTTTGATGTTTGTAACAGTGCAGATTTGAACCCACTCAAAGTCTAATGGTAGTGTATGTGGTAGAGAATAGCTGTGTCAGTGCCCTGCAACCCTAGATCTCCAGGAACACAATTGCAGGGTGTGAGGAAGAGGGTGTGAGAGGTGGTGTGGGGAGGCTTTAAAGAAGTAGGACTTTGCTCGGGGTCAGGTGCTGTCCGGAAGGAAGAGATTTTCCACCACTGGATATCTTAATACATCATATCCAGAAGGAGGAAAGATAAAATCAAGGCTAAAGACATTGGTAAAGAAGCAGTCTTTCCTTTTAGCCAGGATAGGGAGGTGTTTGGTCATTTATGTAGCTTGGAAAATGTTGATATTTTGTCCATGTTCAGATGTGATTATGGAGTGGTCCTGTTTTTCTCCTCATCTTATGGTCACAGGGCCTTGTCTTATGTTGGTGTTCTGTGAAATTGTTTATATTTACCTGGAGAACACCAGGGCCCTGCTCTGAATGGCAGACCAGCTCCTGCATGCCAGCTTTTTTCTCTGTCTTCATTGTGACAAATAAAATGCCCAGTATCTGCTAAATGGCTTATTGAAGTACTTTATGAAAATAATACATACTGTTTGATTCCCCTTTCTGGTAGAAATATAAATATATGATGTAGCAATTTCATGGAAAGCTGTATACCAGATTATTAACAATATTAATATTATTAACATGTTATTAACAATATCTGAGCAAGATTATTAGTGTTTTTTCTGGCCTGCATTGGCATTTATTTTCTGCCTTTTTTTTGTAGAAAACATGCCTTTTGTAATAATAAAAAGCAATAATAAAAGAATGTATAAAGTAATCTCAACTATTTTGGCTCTCTTTTCAACTTAGCATTCTAAATCATATGAAATTCCCTACATTATTGAAGTCTAATCTTAGCTCAGATGTTCTTTAATGATTATGTAATTTTCCATCCTGCAGGTCAATTTAATTTTCTTAATCGGTCTCATATTATTGGACCATTAGGTTGTATCCCGTTTGGGGTTATCATAAATCATGCTGTATTGAAGTTAGAAATCTTTGGGTATGAACTTTTGTTTGTGCTTCTGAATGTTTTCCTAGCTCTGATTCTTAAGATTAGAATTACTGGGTCAAAGATTCCGAGTATTTTCAGGCTCTTGATACATACTGCCAAGTAAAGGTACATTCTAGAAAGCATACTGATTTATACCAGCTGTGTGTTTTAGAGGAGCCGTTTTACCATATCAACTTGGCCAATTTGATATACATAGAAAGAGACTCCATTGTTCTATTTTGTAACTTCCTTGAATTATTAGTGATTTTGAGCATTTTTATTTACTAGTCACTTAAATTCCTTCCTTTGTGATTTCTCTGGTTGTATTCTTTGCTCGGGGCAGCTTTTAATATTACCATAGAAGCCAGGACAATGACGACTGTCCATTTGATATTTATTGTCAGTTTGAGCGCAAATTATTGCTGCTTACTGAATAGCCTGCAGCCTTTTGTCCAATTTTAGCTAAACCTGGAATAATTATTCTTGTTCTAGGGAGGCATTATATAGGAGTCATAATGAGACTTTGGAGTAGATGCTGAACTGAGTACAAAGAAGATGAGTATGTTCTACTCCACAGATGTATCTGCCCCTAAACTGTCTGTCCTGCTGCTTCCTTGATGGCTCTTAAAAACAAGTCACCGTGCTCAGTTAAGGGCAGGTTCATTTGATTTGGTTTCTTCTTTAGGCAGTGTCCTGATCTTTACTTTTTCCCCTTTTGCTTCATTTTTTTTTCCATTGAAGTATATAGTTGATTTGTCATTGTTGTTGTTTAGTTGCTAAGTTGTGTCAGCTTTTTGGCCACCCCACAGACTGTAGCCTACCAGGCTCCTCTGTGCATGGGATTTCCAGGCAAGAATACTGAAGTGGGTTGCCATTTCCTTCTCCAGGGTATCTTCCCAGGAGGAGCCACAGGAGCTCAGGTTTGATCCCTGAGTCAGGAAGATCCCCTGGAGGGGAGGGTTATGACAACCCATCCAGTATTCTTGCCTGGAGAATCTCATGGACAGAGGAGCCTGAGAGGCTATAGTCCATGGGGTCACAAAGAGTCAGATACGACTGAGCAGCTGAGCACACATAGCTTGCGTAGTTGATTACAGTATCATGTTAGTTTCAGATGTACAGCACAGTGAGTCCATTAAATATCTATGTGTATATATATGTGTGTGTTTGTGTATGCATATATATATATTCCATTTCAAACTCTTTTCCATTATAGATTATTACAAAATATTGAGTATACTTTGCTGTGCTATATGGTAGGTCCTTGTTGGTTTCTTTTTGCTTTAATTTGAATTGAGTGAAGCGCTTGTTCACATCCATAAACCTGTGTGTTCTGGTGACTCTTCCTGTTATTCAAGACTTAGCAGTTTTGTATTTCTTTCTCATAACCTCACTGTGCAAAGATCTCCTCCTGAGTCATCTGTGACTGACATTATGTGTAGTTAAAATTAGAGATTTTGTTCATCACACAGAACGTTCATTCAAGTTGCATCACCCAGTGGATGTTTATTCTACTGGGGAAGGGATCCAACCTTGAACCCAGTCCCAGGGAATAGATCCTCAGACAGCTGAAAACTGAAAAACAGACTCAAGATTTTTGATTTGAATAACCAGCTCTGTTAAGTCTTCAGGATCCACATGGAAGGCGCTTTTTTTTTTTTTTTTTTTTGTAGAAAAAGTACTTTTTAAAATGCCTCATTCATTTCTGGAATCCTGTTTGCAACTGTGAATTGCGTGTGCAGAAACTGCAGGTTGCTAGTTTGAATAGGAATCTCCCTCACATGCTGGGTACAGTTGGTTGCTAAGCCCATGTAGGTGGGCGGGTAGACATAGGTCTATATCTCTGTCATTGCTAGGTTTTTATTCTGTTTTTAATATGAAGGAAATGCTCCTAAGTGGCACCTCTTGTGCTTAACTTCTTTGGTTCACACTGAATTCATAGCTTGGATTTCTTGGCTACCAAATTGACTGTTACTTTATGTTGATATGATATTTTTTTAAATTTCAAAGCATATTTCTGGTACATAATTTACATAGGATTAATTAACTTCAAGAATTTGTCAAAAACCTGTGTTGCTTTCCAGTTGTATTTATTCAGATATTGCCTGGAAGCAAATGGCCTGTCACATGGGCTCTGGAAATCCACCTGTGTACAAAGACTTTCTGGTAGCAAGATCTGGCCTGTGTCAAACTGCTTTTAATCAGGTTAACCCACTTTTCAGGAAAGATGGATGGACTAGAACTTGTGCAGAAAATAACCACCTAATTTAAAGCAGTCATATATTTAGGAAATCCCCATTTTCTTCTTACATGATGTGAGTTTTTTCTCAGTGGTGGTCGTGAAGGCTGTGTGCTTTAAACTTCGGTACTGAGCCGAAGCAGGAAGCAGTGCAAACATGTTCCCTGCTCTGCAGGCTGCTGCTTCTTGGTCATTTCTGTCTCCATCAAGATTCAAGAATCCTGTCTGCTGCCAGCCACTACCCCAAGTCTTCTCCAGGCTCACCAATTTTTTTCTCACTTGCTTTCTTGACTTCAGTTTTATCCCTAATCTCTTCCGATCTTTGATTTAAAAATCCTTCTGTGACAAGCCCTCCTCATCATTATGCCCTTTGTTTTTACTGGGATAGTAAAATATTTGACATATTCTAATTTGCTGGATTTCATTTTGCTCTCTTTATTTCTCTGTCATCTTGAGCTCCAGTGTCTTCTCTGATTAAGCATTTATCTCTTGTAGAGTCTGTTTTCTCCATGGCTCTCTGTCCTTTCTGGAGGAAACACCTTCACCCATGGGCTCAGACCCCAGCCTCAGCAAGCAGTGTTGCTGGTATTAGGGAGCCCAAATGACTCAAATGATTTATATACTTGGAAGAGCACAAGATGATTAAAAAAGGTCCAATCATACTCCTTTTCCTCCACCAGGGAAGAATGGGTGATGGGTAATGATGGGTGTTAGGCTACCAGAATCGGCAGTTTTATTATAGCCCCATAGGAATCCCAGCCTGTGTGTGGGAGATTCTTGGGATGTGGTATAAGAAAGTACTAGATAGATTTATCAGCACAAAACATAGGAGAATAAAGTATATTGCTGAGGATGTGAGGGCTTCTATTGAAATATAAGTACCAAGAGTGCTGACTGCCGGAATGTGGATTTATGGGAGATAAAGCCCTAAAATACTTTCTCCAACAAAAAAATAGACCTCTTGGAAACTGTTTTTCCTCTCTCTGTACTTAGCTCCCATTGAGCTTAAATAGCTCTCAGTATTGTGATAATGACAATTCAATATTACAGGATGTGGAAGATGAACCAAATAAATTAACCAGCTGCTTTTAAGGGTAGTTCCCTCAATGGCTTCCCCTCTAAAATGCTTTGTAGAAGATTCGTGCTCAGTAGGTCTCTAGGCAGTTTTATGGGTTGAAGAAAGAAATGGATTTTATTAAATGTCAGTGAAATACAAGCAGGTAGTTTTGTGGTAGTTAAATTAACATAGAGTGTGTGTAAGAAAAGCAGCTTATCATGCCTTAAATCGCAGAAACAGAACTTTCCTTGGCCTTCCTGCCAGATGATGTGTTTCTGCCTGAAATTCCCATTGATTAGGATGGAAAAATCCTAACCCTTCCTATCTGAAACTGCAAAATGTTATCCATCAAATGCTGCATGGACAGTATCATTTTATTTGGAGAGTTTAAAAGGACAGTAATGGCAATAATTTTGTAATTTCTAGCTGACATTTAAGATTTTATACTATGTATGGACTAGGAGATAGGACTCATGAATAAAGGGTTGAGTGAACTGGGAATTTGAGATTGACATGTACACCCTGCTCTATTGATAGATAAATATATAACCAATAAGTAGATAACCAACCAGGACCTACTGTATAGCACAGGGAATGCTGCTCGATATTCTGTAATAACCTAAATGGGAAAAGAATCTGAAAAAGAATAATAGATGCATATGTATAGTTGAATCACTTTGCTGAAACTAATGCAGCATTGTTAATATAAAATACAAGCATTTTAAAAAATACTGAGTGGAGTACAGAGGTAAGACAGAAAGAAACACTTCATGGGATCAAGCTGGTAACATAGAGGAGAAGGGCAGGCCAGGTGGGGGGAGGAGAGGAGAAGTGGGTACTGTGACGTTCCAGAGAGCTTTGTGCAAGCAGACAAACCCATTTCAGGACATCACTGCTCAGACCAAAGGGGAGACCGGTGGACATCCCTGAAACCAAGGAGCCGCAGTAACCTAAACCAAACAGAGAAGGTCTCGCCTTACAGTCCATCGTGTCTCCAAGAGTCAGACACGACTGAGGTGACTGAGCACGGCACAGCACCTTCAGAGGACTTTTCAAATTGATGTCAAGTTGTGCACAAGTCATATCCTCTGACACTGAGCAAAAGGAAAGAGAGCAACATTTCAGGAGTAGGGCATGGCGTCAGTGTACATGAGCCCTTTCTCAGAGTGTATGGATGTATTCCTTGGATGAATCAGTCCCTGGGCCCTTTCCTTTAGATGTGTGAAAGAGGGCAGATGCCTCTGTGTCTGAGATAGGTACTGCTGCTGCTGCTAAGTCGCTTCAGTCGTGTCCGACTCTGTGCGACCCCATAGACGGCAGCCCACCAGGCTCTGCCATCCTTGGGATTCTCCAGGCAAGAACACTGGAATGGGTTGCCATTTCCTTCTCCAGTGCATGAAAGTGAAAAGTGAAAGTGAAGTTGCTCAGTTGTGTCTGACTCTTCGCGACCCCATGGACTGCAGCCTACCATGCTCCTCTGTCTATGGGATTCTTCAGGGAAGAGACATTCCCAACTAAAGACGGGCCAAATGACTAGAGGATTTGGGAATTACACAGCTCCTCCCATAGCAAACACATTGTATTTTTGGACAACAAAAGAAGGAATAACTTTTAGACCCAGGAAAAGCCTACTCAATATCTAATATTTGTTATTCCTTATATGTCTAGCAAAGCATCTATAAGATTTGGTTTTTTTCCCAGATACATTTGGGGAGATGAGAAGTACATACATTGTTCTCAGTGAACTAGATATAATGTGGCACCCACGATCCCATGACTCAGAACCACTATTTGACTTAACGAAAGAATTCTTGGCTATTTGTTTAGAGATCATCTCTTAATTTTCAAACATAAAGGTAAAGTGATGAAACTACCACCATTTGAAAGACATGAGAAAAATAATATGAATCGTGTCTAAAAGCGTAATGGAAATGAGTTAAAACTTAACTGGTTTACAGAAGCTAGGACATTAGCTGCCCACCAGCCCCCCTCTGCTGTTTTTGAGCACCCATCAGTGAGTCAGTGACATCAGATAGGTACTACTGAGGCCGTATTATAAAAATAACATTAAGGGACCAGCCTCTTTGCTCCTTGGATTCGTGTCAGGGCAGGGTACACGGGGTTTATTGTAGTAGGACTCTGGAAATTCAGACTGAATTCAGCATTCTCTCCTTTCCTTCCTGCCCTCTGCTGGAAGTTTTCCTTGGAGCCAGAGCAGGAGACAAAGGGAGGCGTGGGAATTGCAACAAGATTTTATTAAGAGTTTTCTAAAAGAAGTTAGTGTTTTATTTAAAAATTAGATACCATATATGTGAATTCTCACCCATAGATAGGGGACCACAAATAGTCTTTTCACTCAGTTCCAGTGAATTTTTTATTTTGTTTTATTTCAGATTTTCCCCTAAATTATCTCGACTGTTAAAATTAGAAGATTAACTTTCATCCCCATATCTATTAACATTATAAAGAATAATTCACGTGTGCTATGTAGAATAATTATTAAAGAGGAATAATACAGAATCACTTGTCCTCTCTTTCTCGAGCTTTGTCTTTCAGGTTTTATGTATGGATACACATTCATATTTTATTTAAAAGTCATTGTATTTAATCCGTTTTGTAATCTGCTTAATATGCTCTGAACATGTTTTCCTGTAAGTAAGTGCCCATATTAAACACACACACACCATGTATACACAGACATGTCCCTTCCCCCAGTGTCTGACCTTATCATTTTGGTTCATCTTTGTCAATTTTTCTTTCCTTTTTCCTTCACCTGTCAGTTCTGAGACCACTACTCTACTGTTGGGGGTGTTAATTAAAAAGAAAAAGTTATAGTATCTAGCAGGGCAGATGACCTCCCCCTCACCCCCAAGTTGCTTAATTAAAAAAATTTTTTGTTGTTGTTATGACACATTTTCAAATGAGTTCATTGCATTTTAGAAGCTCTAGAAATAATTCCTCTGGGATTTTCTTGGGGTTTGCATGAAAACTGTAGGTTAACTTGGTAAGACTTAAGCTCTTCAGTGAGAATTCTGAGTCTTGTCATCCAGGTACACGCTGTATCTTTCCATTTATTTTGCTCTCCTCCTCTGTCCCTCAGTAAAGTATTTTTGTTTTCCGTGTAGCTCGTACACACACATCTGTTTTTGTTCATTATTAACTTTGAGGGCTATGGACGTACCCTTGTTTACAACTTTGATTGCATCCCCTAAACTTTAGGTTTGTACTTTCATTTTCCAAGTGCTCTGGCGGCAGTTTGATTTCCTCTTTTACCTAAGGATAGAGAGTATTTTATTTTTTTATTTCTTTTTTTTTTCCTCTTGTTATCCTTTGTTATTAATTTCTTGCTCTATTTTCTTGTCACCTGAGAATAAAGAGAATTATTCCTGAAGTTCTTTTCTGCTTTACGTTATGGCTCATTCATGCGGTGGTAGAAGTAGGAAGTTTTTATTACTCCCTAGATAAGTTTTATTATTTTCAAATCCTGAATTGTTCCATATTGCCAGTTTTCTTCTTGTGAGCTCATATTTACAAGACGTGGCTGTGAAGTTATCCATAGATTTTTTGAGAACTTGTCCAAATCTTTTACTCTGGACAGTGGTGGGAGAGCTTTTATGTTTTCCATTTTGCTGAATTGGAACACAATTGTCTGTTGCTAAAATGGATACAAAAGAATGCATTGGGTGGGCCAGAAAGTTCATTCGGGTTTCCTGTATGCTGGCACAGACAAATCCAAATGAACTTTTTTGGCCAACCTAGTAATTATTGGTGCAGCAGGGAAGTGCTGTATTTTAAAAAATAAGAAAACAAAAACAAAACTTGTTCTCTGTGCTTAGTATTACTAGGCAGGTGCTGCCCACCTCGGTAACGGGCACAGCTGCCCTCAGGAGCCCCCCGCCCAGCACCTGCCTGCCGCTCGTCCTTCCAGGCCGCTTCTCCGGCCGCTCAGCGCGCTGTTCCGGGGCTGATGGAGGACCCTGGCCCTGCCCGAGGTCTCCCCCGTGGCCCCTCAGCCCCGGCCCCACTGCACTTGCTTCCTGCTGTATACGCGACCCAGGCGGGCTCTTTCTTGTCATGAGTCAGCTCCCAGCCTTCACTGGGATCCTCCTTCTGCTAGGGTTTACAGAACTTCTAATTTGAAATTGAGGGCTTATTTAATGTTCCTGACCCGGGTGCAGACTGTTGCCCTTTTAATACTCTGTTGGCCATTTCTTGGTGGGAATTGGTGAGGGAGACGCCTCGCCCCGCATCTCCGTGCCTCCCCCGCCGGCTGTCCCGCAGAGCCGCCCTTCCGACAGGCGCTGGTGGCGCCCTCCCGGCCCCNAGACTGTTGCCCTTTTAATACTCTGTTGGCCATTTCTTGGTGGGAATTGGTGAGGGAGACGCCTCGCCCCGCATCTCCGTGCCTCCCCCGCCGGCTGTCCCGCAGAGCCGCCCTTCCGACAGGCGCTGGTGGCGCCCTCCCGGCCCCGCCCACTTTTCTTTAAGGTCCGTCACCTGCCTGAGGCCACTGAGTCGGGCGGGGGCCAGGGGGGACCACAGACCCTGTGGTCTCACCAGTTCCTCATGTTGAATACAGTTGTCAGTAGCCACCTGTCTTTAGTGGAGCCTGACCTAATGTGTGGTAAGAGCCATACTGCCAAGCTTTCATCTCTGATCCCGTTTCAGACCTGTCCCATCACAGAACCCCGCACACTCAGTGGCCGCCTTAGCTCTGTTCTCCGCGTCACGACCCGAGGCAGAGGCTGAGTCACAGCTGGAGGCCGTCCCTAAGGGTCGCTCACTGGAAGCAGGCAGCCTTGGTGGTGGTGAGAGTTTTTTAGAAC
>SJYW01048783.1:15269-26646 GCA_006410735.1 Raphicerus campestris
GAACATGGGCATTTTTCTCCTGCCCACTGGTCAAGTTACAAACCATGGTCACAGAAAGTTACTACCAGGCAGAAATTCTTTGACTCTCTTAAGAGTGCTTTATGCCATTTTTAAGGTTATGTAAGTCCAGTAGACATTAATGATGCAGGAGAAAAACAAGATACTCTGTGGTCTAAGAAAAACTGCCTATCAGGTCATGTTACAATGTATACCTTTCTGCTGGGGAGGGGGAAGTTGGTAACTCTGCAGCAGTATCAGCACCGGGACTGCAACCCACTCACTTTGAGTTTTTGTGTGATTTCAAGATTTGGCAGGATTTAGTAACTACAAACTAGGTCAAAGGAGAGGAAACTGCATGAAAGTTATTAAACAAAAATTCATATTGAAAAAGTGGTAAGTAGGACTGGTGACTTGGGTCAAATAATGTGTCCAGTGTTTTGTGAATAGAAGGTGGTTCCAAAGAACACATGCCAAAAGTTGGAAACCTATCCTGAACCTGAAACCATAAGGCGGATCTTACTATTAATACTTTGTTGTAATGGCTGAGAGCAGGAGAAAGTATTAAAGATCCTACAGAGGAGATATAACTGAGGCTCTCTGGTTTTCTGCCTCCCAAAGATCACACCAAAGATCAAAGAGTGGTGTGTCAAACACCCTTACACCAAGAAAAGGGGCAACAAGTGTAAACTATGAACTATGTAACAAGACTACAGATCTTTACTTCACCTGAGATACTGAAAATATGCTTGGCATTTTAATTATATACAGGGAATTAATAAGCAATGCAATAACTATCTGGTACTTCTTTTAATCCCATTCATAAACTAAACTTTTTGCTTTTCCGAATACAAAGCAACTAGCCTGAAAATTAAAAAAAAAAGAAGTAGCATTTGAAATGCTTTCATTAAGTATATTCCAAGCTCACTATACCACTGAAATTTTGAGGATCACTTTTTAAAAGAAGGAGCTCTAAAATTTAAAATATGTAAATAATTTTCCATTGATAATAACTGCTAGAGTTCCAGCAGTTCTAACTTTAGAAGGGAATTTATGAAGATACTGTATTCTGTAATAACAGCATATAGGTACTATAATCAGACTCAAACTCAAACTCTGGAAAAGATAAATAGGCCAGAATAGACTTGCAATATTCTTACTTTTACCAGGATGACTCTTGGATTGTGTCTTGATACCACTCTTCAGCACACTTCTTCCAACAGCATCTGGGAAGTGCACTGTATCAGTGTCTGTAGCAATAAACAGTTTCAAAACACTTTCATAAGGTAAATATCAACATGTAGTTGTGTGAGTTTGTGTGTAATATTCCTTTAATTAGCATTTTATTATAGAAGAATTATAACGAAATGTCTTACTTACAGAATCGAAACACCTTAGAATTGGGAGAGCCATTGCCAACTATATAAGCCTCATTATATTGTACCTTAGAAATGTTTATTAGTTTGGCTAAGACCACATAGCCAAGTAGTGATAAAAGTGAGTCATAGACTGATGCCTCATAATTCTTTAATTAGGGCTTTTTCCATAAAACACAGTCTTTTTGCAAATTTAAGTCATCCTAGAGAGTTTATCTTAATTAATATAACTTTTTATTACATTAAAACTACATTGTGTACATTAAAACTACATTCATATGGTAAGAATTATACCTGGTAAGGCCAAACATGACTTTTTTTTTCCTGGGCCAACTTGACTGGACAAAATGATGGCCATCACAGTTACAGAGTGTTACTGTGAGGCAGAAATTCTTTGACTTTGTCCAGGAATATTTTAATTCCTTTTTTAAAGGTTATGTAAGTCATGGACATAAATTTGAGCAACCTGTGGGAGGTAGTGAAGGAAAGGAAAGCATGGCATGCTGCAGTCCATGGGTAGCAAAGAGTTGGACACAACTTAGCGACCAAATAACAACAACTATAAATCAAAAGACAACAGTGATGGAAAAGTTAACAAGTAATCTGTAGACTGGGACTTTATCCCAGATCTTTTACTTGGGGAAGAGGAAATGGGTAATTTGCATGAATATTAGCATTGGTATTATACCTCTTTCCATTTGAGTCTTTGTGTGATTTTCATTTTTTGATGTATTCAGAAGCAATGATATAGGTTCAATGACAGAAAAAATTTTATTTAAAATAATTTTATATTGCAAAATAAATAATTAGAATTGGTGACTTTGGGTCACCTATTAGGTAAAGATTTTGGTGGGCAAAATTTGGTTCTAAAATAGCATATAAGTGAAGGTGGAAACTGCCATATCTAGAATTTATAAACCAGAAGTCCTGCTTTGGAGAAACGACTGAGCCCATGAATATTTCAAGCGTGTGCTATCTCTGAGACAGCACAAATTTATCACCACTGCAATCTAAACAGAGGTGAAGACCATGTGGCATCATTACTAAAACCAAAGATACATTAGATTGAGTATTTGTGAAAGTCATGTTTGCTATGGCAACACATAACATAAAAGATTAGCAGACTCTAGCTGCTGCTGTTTCTCCAACAGAAAAAAAAACTAGAAGAACTGATACATTTGATTTGAAAAAGCAGAGGCTTCTTAGGTAGTAAGTAGGGAGGCAATGGGAATAGCCTTTAAGGACAGATTGGGTTAAACACTGGAAGCATCAATGATATGTGGTAAAGAAGCCTAATTTATTCAGAGCCACAATTTTCCTTCTTCACAACATCTTCCCATTGCTTTTAAGTATTTAAAGAAAAATCCTATCCTTCTTGGAGTTCACTATTTTTTTAAAGTTTAACATACAATATACCCATTTTAAACATGTAATCAATGGTTATTAATATATTTATAGAATATGTAACAACTGCCACAGTCAATTTTAGAATCAACTTCAGAGTCATACTAATTAAATTGTAGGAAAATGCAGAAGCATGACTGACATATAGTTTTATTCCCTTATTCCCATTTTTGTGCTGAATTACATGTTATATCTATAAAATTAAAGACATTATTAAAATTGTCCTTACAATTATTTATGAACCTATATAATTTTAAAGAATCTGAGAGACAAAATTAGAGCAAGTTTAGTAAGTATACGTAGTGTTTGTTCTATTAGCTACCATCTAGTGTTATTTACTGGAGAAGGAAATGGCAACCCACTCCAGTGTTCTTGCCTGGAGAATCCCAGGGACGGGGGAGCCTGATGGGCTGCTGTCTGTAGGGTCGCACAGAGTTGGACACGACTAAAGCGACTTAGCAGCAGTAGCAGCAGCAGTGTTATTTACATATTTTTCAGCCATCTTTTCAAACATTTTTACTGCACTCTCTCTCTTCTAGTATTTCCCATTCCCTTAAATTCACTGTTTCTTTCTTCAGACTAATTCAATCTCTTCCCTTAGGCAGTATTTTCATTTATTGTATATTTCAACCACATTTGGTTCTTCTACATTTTTATTTTTAGATGATAATCTAAATATTATCATTTAGATAATTAGATATTCTGAAATATTTTCATCATATCTTTGTTTTCTTAAAACAAAATTTCCTTTTTCTATTTATGATAACTATTAGGTCATCCCTGTCTGCTAAATCCAACATCCAAGACTCTCACAAGCACATGTTGTTTCCTGCTTTCTCCTGTGCATGGGTCACAATTTACTATTTCCTTGCATGTCTTAATTCTTTTTTGCTAATAACTGGACATTTTAGGGGATTACAGGGTGGCACTAGTGGTAAAGAACCTGCCTGCCAATGTAGGAAACATAAGAGATGTGGGTTCGATCCCTGGGTCAGGAAGATCCCCTGGAGAAAGGCAGGGCAACCCACTCCAGTANTGGGTCACAATTTACTATTTCCTCGCATGTCTTAATTCTTTTTTGCTAATAACTGGACATTTTAGGGGATTACAGGGTGGCACTAGTGGTAAAGAACCTGCCTGCCAATGTAGGAAACATAAGAGATGTGGGTTCGATCCCTGGGTCAGGAAGATCCCCTGGAGAAAGGCAGGGCAACCCACTCCAGTATTCTTGCCTGGAGAATTCCATGGACAGAGGAACCGGGTGGGCTATAGTCCATGCAGTCGCAAAGAGTTAAACATGACTGAAGCGACTTAGCATGGACATTTTAGATAATATATCATAGTATTTCTGGATTCTAATTTGTTTCCCTATATAAGGCTTGTTGTTCAGTGTGTTCGCTTGTTTGTTTGCTTGTTTATTTACAGTGATTTCTCAGAAGTGTCTTACTAACGTCTCTTTTCTCCTGAGGTGTGAAGCCTCACCCACTGCTCCTCAGAGGGCACACCAACAGGCACACACACAGCAGCCTCTTGGTGTTTGTAGTTACAGGGTTCTGTTCAAATGTCTATTTTCCTTTTATCTCTATTTAGATGTCCTCTTTTAATATCACAGAAAACACCATAAAGAAATGCGGGTAATGCTGTTACTACAGGTCTAACAAAGAGGGAATTGATAACCATTGAGATGTTATAGTCTTATCACATTCCTTAGCTAGCCTTTCTGCACTTGCAAATTCAAGAGAAATGTCTACCTAAGCTGAAAACAGAAAGTGAATAGAATATAATTGGCATATTTTTTACCAAGCATATGTTAAGTTTATTAAAGGACTGGTTTTTATGGATTACATCCTAAGTGAATGAGTTCTTCCATTAATAATATGTAGATAGTTTTACATTGATATTTAATATAAAATGAATTTAAGGAAAAAATTCTTGAAAATTTCAGCCCATGTAATATTAAAACATAGATACTGATGTAATTCATGACTCTTGTTTAAATATCTCTAGAGAAGATAAGTAAACCTGAAATTTTAGATTTGTAAAATTCCTATGCTTACCAGGGAGATTCCTTGATTCTGTCTTGAATCGTCCCTTTCTTACACCTCTTCCAGTTTTACCTGTCAAGCCTTGTATATTAGTCCCTGTAGAAAAGAACAAATTTCAAAACACTTTACAAGGTAACTATTTACACACAAACATGTATGTGCATTTGCATGTGTGTGTTTGTGTGTGTGTATGATTGACCTAATTAGTATTTGCTGTTATGAAAGATGAGTTATATTGAAATGTCTGGTTTGGAGAATCACAAAACCTTAAATTAGAACAGATGAAGCAATTATTAGTATGTAAGTTACATTATATTGAAGTTTAGATATATTTCGGATATGACCAAAATCAAACATTCAGGGAATGACAAAAGGATATACCACTTTGTGCCTAACCAGTGCCTTTTCTATAATCCTTTTACCAGTATCTTTTCTTTAACCATGTTTAATTCCTTAACCAGTGATTTTTCTATACAGTGCTCTCTTTTACACAAGCTGAAATCATTCCAGAGAATTTATGATAGTAATATAATTTCCAAGTTCATATCAAAAGTAAAGTTACTCTGTAAGGATGTTCCCAATGAGGCACAACTTCACATTTTTTCCCCATCAAGACAAGATATAAACAAGAGTCTTCTTAGTCATAGAAACTTACCATGCGTCAGAAATTCTTTGACTTACCCAGGAAAATTTTAATTCCCTTTTAGGCTACATAACTGTAAATCATGTGGGTATCAATGACTTAAAGAAAATGTGCCTCTGGGATTCCTTGGGCATATACATTGCAAGGAGGAAATGGCAATATTTGTACCAGAACCAGGACTCTGATAGGATCCATTTCCATTTGAATTTTTATGTGGTCTAAAGTTTTTGCTGTAATTGACAGCAATTAACTAAGACTGGATGACATAAAAAAATACACGCAAGTTAATTTAAAGATATTCATACTGAGAAAGGGATAATGAGGACTGGNACTCTGATAGGATCCATTTCCATTTGAATTTTTATGTGGTCTAAAGTTTTTGCTGTAACTGACAGCAATTAACTAAGACTGGATGACATAAAAAAATACACGCAAGTTAATTTAAAGATATTCATACTGAGAAAGGGATAATGAGGACTGGAAACCTAAAGGGCACGCACGCGGTTGCATTTTGATGCTAGTGGTTTTAACCAGGCTCTGTTTGAATGCATGTTTCCCTGGGTCAAAAAGTTAGTGCATGAAAGTTGGTTCCAGTTGAGCACGTAAATATAGCTGGAAACCTGTCATGATCCTGACACTATCCAGTAGAAGACTCCTTTGAGAAAAGGGCTGAGCCTATGCATAAATGCAAAAGGCACTATGATTTTGGCAGCCCAAGTGTACTACATTGCATTCTTTACAGAGAAGATACCTCCTGGAACATCAATAACAAAATGAACAAAAATGAATCAGATTGGCCATGTAAGTCTTCAATAAATAACAGTGGGAGTAATAAAATTTATAGCCACACAAAATTAGGGATTAGCATACATATTTTAGCCACTTTCATCTTCCTCCAATTACTTAATAAGGAGAATGGAATCATTTGACTCAAGAAAGCAGAGGATCCTCAGATAAGCTGGGAGGCAATCAGAACAGCATTTGATCTCATTGTTGTTCAGTCATTAAGTCATGTCTGACTCTTTGTGACCCCATGGACTGCAGCATATCAGGCCTCCCTGTCCCTCACTGTCTCCCAGAGTCTGCCCAAGTTCATGTCCATTGAGTCGGTGATGCTATCCAACCATCTCATCCTCTGCTGCCCTCTTATTTTGCCTTCTATTTTTTCCAGCATCAGGATTTTTTTCAATGAGTTGGCTCTTCACATCAGGTGGCCAGAGAATTGGAGCTTCAGCGTCAGTCCTTCCACTGAGTATTCAGGGTTGATTTCCTTCAGGGTTTGATATGATATATTAACACATATATATGGAATCTAGAAAAATGGTACTGATGAACCTATTTCCAGGGTAGGCATAGAGATGCAGACATAGAGAACAGACTTGTGGACATAGTGGGGGAAGGAGAGGGTGGGGAAAATTGACAGAGCAGCACTGAAATATATAACACTACTTTGTGCAAAATGATAGCTAGGGGAAAACTGCTGTCTGAAAAGGGAGCTCAGATTGGTACTCTATGACAACCTAGAGGGGTGGGATGGGGATGAAGGGGAAGGAGGGCTCACTAGGGAGGGAATATATGTATATTTATGGCTGATTCACAGTGCTATACAGGAGAAACCAACAAAACATTTCAAAGCAATTATCCTCCAATTTTAAAAAAGAATAGCATTTGAGGGAAGATTGAGTTTAAGTGCAAGGAATTAAAAGGTTTGCACTAGAAATATCTTTGAAATATCTCAAGGAAAAGGAAATTTAACAAGGCAAAATGGTTGTCTGAGGAGGTTGTCTTACAAATAGCTGAGAAAGTAAAAGCAAAGGAGAAAGAGAGAGACATACCCAACTGAATGCAGAGTTCCAAAGAAGAGCAAGGAGAGATAAGAAAGTCTTAAGTGAACAATGTCAAGACACAGAGGAAAACAATAGAATGGGAAAGACTAGAGATCTCTTCAAGAAAATTAGAGATGCCCAGGGAACATTTCATTCAAAGATGGGCACAATAAAGGACAGAAATGGTAAGGACCTAAGAAATATGTGATTAAGAAGAGGTGGCAAGAATACACAGATACTCTACAAAAAACTCTGAATGACCCAGATAACCATGATGGTGTGGTCACTCAGCTACAGCTAGGCAACCTGGAGTGTGAAGTCAAGTGGGCCTTAGGAAGCATTACTACAAAGAAAGCTATATGAAGTGATGGAATTTCAGCTGAGCTATTGAAAATCTTAAAATGATGTTATTAAAGTGCTGTGCTCAATATGCCAGCAAATTTGGAAAACTCAGCAGTGGCCACAGGACTGGAAAAGGTCAGTTTTCATTCCAATTCCAAGGAAAGGCAATGCCAAAGAATGTTCAAACTACCTTACAACTGCATTCATTCTACATGCTGGACAGATAATGCTCAAAATCCTTCAAGCTAGGCTTCAACCGTACGTGAACCAAGAACTTCCAGTTGTACAAGCTGGATTTTAAAAAGGCAGAGGAACCAGAGATTAAATTGCCATCCTAGNTTCAAACTACCTTACGACTGCATTCATTCTACATGCTGGACAGATAATGCTCAAAATCCTTCAAGCTAGGCTTCAACCGTACGTGAACCAAGAACTTCCAGTTGTACAAGCTGGATTTTAAAAAGGCAGAGGAACCAGAGATTAAATTGCCATCCTAGATCATAGAAAAAGCAAGACAATTTCAGAAAACCATTTATTTCTGTTTCCTTGACTATGCTAAAGCCATTGACTATATGGATCAGAACAAACTGTGTAAAATTCTTAAAGAATGGGAATACCAAACCATCTTACCTGCCTCCTGAGAAACCTGTATGCAGGTCAGGAAGCAAAAATTAGAACTGGACGTGGAACAACAGACTGGTTCAAAGTTGGGAAAGGGGTGTGTAAAGGCTGTATGTTGTCACCCCGTTTAACTTATATGCAGAGTACATCATTCAAAATGTCAGGCTGGAAGAATCACAAGCTGGAATCAAGACTGCTGGGAGAAATATCAACAACCTCAGATATGAACATGATACCACCCTTATGGCAGAAAGTGAAGAAGAATTAAAGAGCCTCTTGATGAAAGTGAAAGCTAGCTTAAAACTCAGCATTTAAAAACTAAGATCATGACATCTGGTCCTATCATTTCATGGCAAATAGACTGGGGAAAAGATGGAAACAATGACAGATTTTATTTTCTTGGGCTTCAAAATCACTGCAGATAGTGACTGCAGCCATGATATGAAAAGACACTTGCTCCTTGCAAGAAAAGCTATGACAAACTTAGACAGTGTATTAAAAAGCAGAGGTATCATTTTGCTGTCAAAGGTCTGTATAGTCAAAGCTGCGGTTTTTCCAGTAGTCATGTATGGATGTGAGAGTTAGACCATAAAGAAGGCTGAGCACTTAAGAATTGATGCTTTCAAACTGTGGTGGTGAGGAAGACTCTTGAGAGTCCCTTGGACAGCAAGGAGATCAAACCAGTCAATCCTAAAGGAAATCTGTCCTGAATATTCATTGGAAGGACTGATGCTAAAGCTCCAATACTTTGGCCACCTGATGTGAAGAGAAGACTCAGTGGAAAAGACTCTGATGCTGGGAAAGACTGAAGGCAGGAGGAGAAGGGGGCAACAGAAGATGAGATGGTTTGATGCCATCACTGACTCTGTGCGAACTCAGTGAGTTTGAGCAAACTCCAGGAAATGGTAAAGTTCAGGGAAGCCTGGCATGCTATAGCTCATGCGATTGCAAAGACTTGGACATGACTTAGTGACTGAACAAAAACAGCATGTGTAACTTTTCCATATTTTTTATACTGTTCTATACAACTGTCTTTTAAGTCAGTTAATAGAAGAACAGGGAAAACTCTTTCATATTGTCTTTTGAAGCATGGAATTCTGTTTTTTAAACTTTAACCCATTTTCTTCTGTTTTTTTGACATGAACTTATTCATGTGGTACCCATAAAGTACATTGGAAACATGTATTTTGTTTCATAAAGGAGAAAAAAATGAAAAAATATGGTTGTTTGTGGAAAGCTGCACAGGAGGAGAAAGACGATGGAACAAAAGAGGATGCCACCCAAGAGTCTTGCTCTTCAGACTACAGTATTTACATAGTAATGTAAATATAGTTTATACTTTGGCCATCAGGGACACTCTAATTACTTGAGTGTTTAGAACTTCAGAGCACTATTTTTGTTTCAAGTTTATTTTCTGTTTCCCAAGTGAGACAACCTATTGTTTCTTATTATTAAAGTAACATATGGTTAACTTTTAAAATTCCACCTACAAGTGAAATCACATGGTATTTGTCTTTCTCTGTTTGGCTTATTTCACTGTATCACTGAATTTTTTATGGATCACTTTTGAATCAAATAAATTCTAAAATTAACAATATGCAGCTAATTCCCCACTGACAGTAACTGCTAGAATTCTAGTAATTATAGGAGGGAATTGATGACACTTTTTAATTCTGTAATAATAGCATATAGGCGCTGTGGTCACTAAAGATGCAAAGTTAAATAAGCTTCAGAGAAGCTATTAACAAAAACAACAGGAAACAGACTCAAAATATTGTTCTTACCAAGATGGTTCTTGGGTTGTGTCTTGAATTCACTCTTCAAGAAACGTCTCCCAATAATATCTGGGAATAGCTCTGTATCAGATGCTACAGAAATAAATAGTTTCAAGATACATTTGTAAGCTAAACATTAACATGTGTATGTTTGTGTGTGTGTGTGTAATATGTGGTATTCTTACGAGATATTTTTATTATAGGAGAAGAATTATAATGAAATGCCTGGACTGCACATATAATACCTTTAGAACTGGAAGTTTTATAAACCTCATTATATTGAGGCTTAGAAATGTTTAATGATTTCACCAAGGCCATATATCTAGTAACAACAAACAAAACTGATCCATAGACTGATGCCTCATAGTTCCTTAACTGGAAACTTTTCAATAAAATATAAAGTCTTTCACAGATTTAAGGCACCCTAGAGACTTCATTTTTCACTTTTACTTAATAAATATAATCTTCTTGTGTATATCAGAAAACATTCAGATGGCAGGGATGTACCTGGTGAGGTAGGATATAACACTTTTTAACTTTTACATTTAGCAGTACATTCAACTTCTTTCCTCTTAGCTTCTGACTTTCAAATTTCATTTAGAGCATTTAGTTATAAATTTACCATTAATAAATAAGTATGAAATAATTAACAATTTTGTTGTTAAATAGCAGGACATTTTAAAATGAATGGATATAAAAGAAAGCACTGTCTGCTGTATCTAAGTTAACTATTCAAAACTGACAAGGATCTCTATTAATAAGCAACACTGAAGTAAAAATTAATTGAAAGAACATAACCAAAAACACTCTGAAGTAAAACACAAAACAAATTTAACTGCTTGGTTCAAACAATTTCACTTTTATACCACCAGCTTTTCTCCACTTAAAAGTTGTTGAAATAAATAAGTTTTATTTGATTCATTTTTAACATTACTTTTTTTGGAAATAAAAGTGAGAATGTAATAAAATAAATGAATCAAAAGCAAATAAATTTTAGAAATCTTGCTTAAATATTAAACTTCAGTGAAAACACATTTCTATGTTTTTATCTAAGGGTTCAGTTACTTTGCAAGTCTAGTTTTCAGCATCAGTTCTGCAGAAAGTTCATGACCACAGGATGTCCTGCACCAAAGAGAAATGTATCTAACTCTGTTACTCCAAGACTAAAGCAGTGTCGGTGAATTGTAAACTCTGCCAGAGAACTCCAGTTAGTAGAGATATGAATTTACATGCCAACTTAATTATGTAGAGGAAATTGGTAACCAATGAAATAGCTGTTATATTCCTTATCTCTGGCTTTTTTTTTTTTTTTTTTTTTTTTTTTTTTTTTTTTTCTTTTTGTCTTTTA
>SJYW01048783.1:32155-62294 GCA_006410735.1 Raphicerus campestris
TTTTTTTTTTTTTTTTTTTTTTGCTTTTTGCATGTTAAGCTAGCAATGAAAATGAATAGAAGGGCAGTTGGAAACATTGAAACCAAGCATATTCTAAAGTCATCAGAGCACAGGATTATATGGATTACTTTGGTGGTGGTTTAGTCACTAAGTTGTGTCCTACTCTTGCGACCCCATGGACTGTAGCCTGCCAGGCTCCTCTGTCCATGGGATTCTCCAGGCAAGAATACTGGAGTGGGTTGTCATTTCCTTCTCCAGGGGATCTTCCCAACCCAGGAATCAAACCCAGGTCTCCTGCACTGCAGGCAGATTCTTTACCAACTGAGCTATGAGGGAAGCCTATGGATTACTTTACAAATACTTAAAAACTAATAACATGCAGCTAATTTTCCACTGATAGTAAATATTTGAGTTTAATTATTTGAGGGAATTCATAAGCATTTTTCCCTGTTAATAACAAAATATAGTTACTGTTGTCATTAATGGTTCATAGTTAATTAAATCCCAGAAAAGACATAAACCATAAGTATTACTTGAAAAACACTTGTTCTTATCAACGTGATTCTTAGTGTCTTTGACCAATTACTTTTTCTCTTCTAACTATATCTGTCATGAATTCTATATCAGTCTCTGTAGATATAAAACAAATTTCAAGACACTTTCTAAGGTAACCACTAACACACATGTATGTCTATCATTGTATCTATGTGTAGTACTAAGTTAATTAGTATTTGTTATCACAGAAGAGAAATTACATGTCTGCACTGCACGGTCATAAAACATCAGAATTTGAAGGGCTCTTAGCGATCATATAAGCCTCATGATACAGAAGCTTAGAGATGTTTTGAGATTTGATTGAGAACACATACACATTTGATTGAGAAAATACAAAATTGAGCACAAGCTGAGGCCCCATAATTCCTTAACCAGTGCTTTTTCTACATGATGCCATGTCTCACACAAACCTTAATCATCTTGGGGAGTTCACGTTAGTGATATAACTGCCAAGTTTACACTAAGAGAACATTCATCCTTTAAGACTATACCTATGTTTCAATGCCAGAGGGACGTGGGAGGGGGGTTCAGGATTGGGAACATGTGTACACCCATGGCAGATTCATGTTAATGTATGGCAAAAC
This sequence comes from Raphicerus campestris, assembly GCA_006410735.1. Taxonomy (NCBI): domain Eukaryota; kingdom Metazoa; phylum Chordata; class Mammalia; order Artiodactyla; family Bovidae; genus Raphicerus; species Raphicerus campestris. The sequence continues at coordinate 33,295 of SJYW01048783.1, forward strand.
CAATACAGTATTGTAAAGTAAAATAAAATAAATAAATAAAATAGATAACAACAAAAAAATAAAGACCATGAGGTCAGAGATATTAAAATATATATATATATACACCTATGAGTGGAACATGGGCATTTTTCTCCTGCTCACTGGTCAAGTTACAAACCATGGTCACAGAAAGTTACTACCAGGTAGAAATTCTTTGACTCTCTTTAGAGTGCTTTATGCCATTTTTAAGGTTATGTAAGTCCAGTAGACATTAATGATGCAGAAGAAAAACAAGATACTCTGTGGTCTAAGAAAAACTGCCTATCAGGTCATGTTACAATGTATACCTTTCTGCTGGGGAGGGGGAAGTGGGTTACTCTGCAGCAGTACCAGCACCGGGACTGCATCCCCACTCCCTTTGAGTTTTTATGTGATTTGAAGATTTGGCAGGATTTAGTTAACTACAAGGCAATGGCAACCCACTCCAGTACTCTTGCCTGGAAAACCCCATGGATGGAGGAGACTGGTAGGCTGCAGTCCATGGGGTTGCTAGAAGTCGGACATGACTGAGCGACTTCCCTTTCACTTTTCACTTTCATGCATTGGAGAAGGAAATGGCAACCCACTCCAGTGTTCTTGCCTGGAGAATCCCAGGGGCAGAGGAGCCTGGTGGGCTGCCGTCGATGGGGTCATACAGAGTCAGACACAACTGAAACGATTTAGCAGCAGCAGCAGCAGTAACTACAAACTAGGTCAAAGGAGAGGAAACTGCATGAAAGTTATTAAACAAAAATTCATATTGAAAAAATGGTAAGTAGGACTGGTGACTTGGGTCAAATAATGTGTCCAATGTTTTGTGAATGGAAGGTGGTTCCAAAGAACACATACCAGAAGCTGGAAACCTATCCTGAACCTGAAACCATAAGGCAGATCTTACTAGTAATACTTTGTTGTAATGGCTGAGAGCAGGAGAAAGTATTAAAGATCCTATAGAGGAGATATAACTGAGGCTGTCTGGTTTTTCTCCACCTGGTATAGGTAAGAATGTCAAGTACAGGTGATGCCTATATAAGCAAGGAAGCATTAAGAAGAGCATCTAATAGCAGAATTAAGGACGAGGGAAAAAAGGGTATGTGCTAGAGGAATCTGTAACCTAGTAAGAACCACAGTTTTCCTCCTTCACAATACTTTCTCACTGCTTAATTTATTTTTGCACCTACTTTTCCTGAAGTTCCTAGTACGTGAATCACGCTTTGTTTCTTTGCCTGTCTCAAATTTGGGGGGATAAATAACTGGGCATTCTAGATAATATAAGTAATCTAGATACTGAGTTCCCCTCCTCTTTGGAGGCTTGTTGTTGCTGTTTTCCTCATTATTTGCTTCGTGACTTGGCTGGAATATGTGAAACTGTCAAAGCGTTAGTCACTCAGTCGTGTCTGACTGTCACCCCATGGACTTTAACCCACCAGGGTCCTGTGTTCATAGGATTTCCTAGACAAGAATACTTGTGCATAGCCATTCCCTTCTCCAGGGGATCTTTCCAACCCAGGGATCAAACCTGGGTTTTCTGCATTGCAGGCAGATTCTTTACCATCTGAGCTACCAGGGAAGCATATAGTCTCCGTCTCTACAGCATGAAGCTTCTAATGTTGCTCCTCTGGGAGCACAGACTTGGGCAAAGAGTTACCTTTGATGACAGCTGCTTTTCCTTGTGAGTATCTCTTTCCTTTACTTTTCTGTCAAGCTCTCTGCCTCCCTTAATATCACACCAAAGATCAAAGAGCAGTGTGTTAAATACCATTACACCAAGACAAGGGGCAGCAATAAACTATGAACTACACAACAAGACTAAAGATCTCTATTTCACCAGAGTTACTGAAACTATGCCTAGTATTTTAATTACTTAGAGGAAATTAGTAAGCAATGAAATCTCCATTTTAATTCCATTGATAAAACTAGCTTTTCTGCTTATGCAAATACAAAGCAGCTATCTTTCTAGCCTGAAAAAAGAAAGTGAATAGTAATAACATTTCAAATGCTTCTGGCAAGCATATTCCAAACTTACCATAGGATTGAATTTCTAAGGATAAGTTTTAACTGAATGAGTTCTAAAATTTATACTATGTAGCTAATTTTCTACTGTTAGTAACTGCTGGAGTTTCACTAATAATGGGAGGGAATTGAAGAAAACATTGTGGCCTGTAATAATAGCATATAGGCACTATACTCATTTAGATACAAATTTAAACTCCAGAGAAGATAAATAAAGCAGAAACAGACTTGAAACACTCTTGTTCTTACCAAGATGACTCTTGATTTCGCCCTGTAGAATACTTCTTCCAGTAGCTTCTGCATAGCGCTCTGTATGAGTCTCTATAAGTTTCAAAACACTTTTGTAAGGTATATATTAACATGTGTTTCTCTCTGTGTGTAGTACTCCTTTATTGTTTNTCCTAGACAAGAATACTTGTGCATAGCCATTCCCTTCTCCAGGGGATCTTTCCAACCCAGGGATCAAACCTGGGTTTTCTGCATTGCAGGCAGATTCTTTACCATCTGAGCTACCAGGGAAGCATATAGTCTCCTTCTCTACAGCATGAAGCTTCTAATGTTGCTCCTCTGGGAGCACAGACTTGGGCAAAGAGTTACCTTTGATGACAGCTGCTTTTCCTTGTGAGTATCTCTTTCCTTTACTTTTCTGTCAAGCTCTCTGCCTCCCTTAATATCACACCAAAGATCAAAGAGCAGTGTGTTAAATACCATTACACCAAGACAAGGGGCAGCAATAAACTATGAACTACACAACAAGACTAAAGATCTCTATTTCACCAGAGTTACTGAAACTATGCCTAGTATTTTAATTACTTAGAGGAAATTAGTAAGCAATGAAATCTCCATTTTAATTCCATTGATAAAACTAGCTTTTCTGCTTATGCAAATACAAAGCAGCTATCTTTCTAGCCTGAAAAAAGAAAGTGAATAGTAATAACATTTCAAATGCTTCTGGCAAGCATATTCCAAACTTACCATAGGATTGAATTTCTAAGGATAAGTTTTAACTGAATGAGTTCTAAAATTTATACTATGTAGCTAATTTTCTACTGTTAGTAACTGCTGGAGTTTCACTAATAATGGGAGGGAATTGAAGAAAACATTGTGGCCTGTAATAATAGCATATAGGCACTATACTCATTTAGATACAAATTTAAACTCCAGAGAAGATAAATAAAGCAGAAACAGACTTGAAACACTCTTGTTCTTACCAAGATGACTCTTGATTTCGCCCTGTAGAATACTTCTTCCAGTAGCTTCTGCATAGCGCTCTGTATGAGTCTCTATAAGTTTCAAAACACTTTTGTAAGGTATATATTAACATGTGTTTCTCTCTGTGTGTAGTACTCCTTTATTGTTTTAATATTACAGAACAGAATTAAAATGAAATGTCTGGATTGTAGCATCACAGGACCTTAGAATTGTAAGGGCTGTAAGCAATCACATAAGCCTCATTATACTGAGGCTTTCTGCCTACAGTGCAGGAGATCCAGGTTTGATCCCTGGGTTGGGAAGATACCCTGGAGAAGGGAATGGTAACCCATTCCAGTATTCTTGCCTGGAGAATTTCATGGATGGAGAAGCCAACTGGGCTACAGTCCATGGGGTTGCAAACAATCAGACACAACTAAGTGACTGACACACAGAGAAATAATAATTTGACCAATGCCACATACCTACGTAACAACAAAGCTGATCCATAAACTGATACTTCATAGTTCTTTAACCAGAGCTTTTTCCATAAAATATAAACTTCTTGCAAACAAGTCATCCTAGAGAGTTTATCTTAATAAATAGTGTGCACATTAAAAACACATTCACATGGTAAGGATATATCTGGTGATGTAGAATATAACATTTTTCTCCAGGGTCAAGTTGCAAATGATAGGCATCATAGTCACAGCAAGTTGCAGAAATTCTTTGACTTGTCCAGGAATATTTTAATTCTTTTTTAAAAAGGTTATATAGGTAAGTCAAGTAAGCATCAGTGATAGGAAAGAAAAACAAGTAATTTGTGGACAGAGACAGTGATGGGAAAGAAAAACAAGTAATTTGTGGACAGAGATAAAATACTCTCCCAGGTTCTCTTAGCACATAGACCTTCTCTCCTGAGGAGCAGGAAATGGGTCATTTGCAGGAATGTGAGCATTGGTACTGAATTCCTTTTCATTTGAGTCTTTACCTGGTTTTTACTTTTTGCTGGATTCAGAAATGATCTATGTTTCATATCAGAAAAAAAATATTTAAAATAATTTTATATTGCAAAAAGAATAATCAGAATTGGTGACTTTGGGTCACCTGTTAGGTAAAGTCTTGGGTGGGCAAAATTTGGTTCAAGCTTCATGTAAGTGAAGCTTGAACTTGTTACATGCAGAACTTAGACATTATAAGTCTTGCTTTGGAGAACTGGCTGAACCCATGAATATTTCAAGTGTGCACTATTACTGAGGCAGCACAAATTTATCACCACTGCAATCTAAACAGAGGTGAAGACCACGGGACATCATTACCAAAACTGAAGACATGCTGGATTGGGCAGAACAAGTTTTAGTAATTAAGTTACAGCATTTGTGAAAGTAATGTGTATTAGAGCAACACAGAACTGGAGAACATTAGCAGACATACTTTAGTTCTCTTCTCTGGTCTTTCTCCAAAGATAAAATTAGAAGAACTGATTCACTTGATTTGAGAAAGCAAAGGATTCTTAGGTAAGCAGGGAGGCAATAAATGATATAGAGTAGAGAAACCTAATCTATTAAAAGCCACAATTTTCTTCCTTCACAATGTTCTCCCACTGCTTTTAAATTGTTTTGTGTTTTTTTAAAAAATCCTACTCTGCTTGGAGTTTGTTGAACTATTTTTTTAAATGTAACATGATCCATTTTAAATCTTAATTCTATGCTTATTAGTATATTCATAGAGCTGTGTAACAATCATAGTCATTTTATAGTCTACTTTAGATTTATACTAAACAGATGAAATTCCAGGAAGATTTAGAAATTTCTTTCATAGTCTACATATATAGGTCTCTTTATAATGTAATTCTTACTATCTTTTCCTAATTTTATATATGAAGCATGTAAAATGAATTCATTTATTAAAACTGCTTTTACATTATTTACATAATTTTGTGCTCTACCAAGAGAAGACAAAGCATGTATGTATAGCATTTATTATTTTAACCATTTTATTTAAAATATCTGTTTTTTTGTCATTATTTAAAATAACATTTTCTGCTCTTTAATCCCTCTGCTGCCCATGCTATATTTCCATACTTTAAATTTGCTCATTCTTCCTTCTGATAGTATAAAAATACTGAACATCTCTATTGATTTTTTAAAATTTCAGTTACACTTTCAACTCCAATTTCTATGTGTTCCTTTTCAAAATGATATATTTCACTTTGTATATATTACCTATTTGGTAAAGAAGTGTCATAAGATCTTCCTTCTCTTCTTAATAATGTTTACATTTAGTTCTTTGAACATTATATATAATAACTGCTTTTTAGTTTTGTTCTTTAAGTGCAATAGCTTGGATCCTCACAAGCAGTTTTTGTTGTATGCATTTTTCCTTGTTATTTATATGTCACATTTTACTGTTTTCTTGCATGACCCATAATTTTATGCTGAAAACTGAGTATTTTGGATATGCAATGTAGCATCTCTGAATACTGACTTCCTTTTTCAAGGCATGTCATTATTATTTTCTTGCTTATATTCTTAGCTATCTGGCTGAAACATTTTACTAAAGTATTCCTCTGCAGTTTGAAGGTACAACTACGGCTCTTCAAGGGGGAAAATTCTTGGATATAGTAGTTTTAGCAGTGCTGTCTTTTTTACATCTCTGTTATATGGTCTATCTCTTTTGATGTTATCAGTCAGTTCATTCAGTTAAATCAGTTGTGTCCGACTCTTTGTGATCCCATGGACTGCAGCACGCTAGGTCTCCCTGTCTATCACCAACTCCCGGAGGATGCTCAAACTCATGTCTATCGAGTCAGTGATGCCATCCAACCATCTCATTTTCTGTTGTCCCCTTCTCCTCCTGCCTTCAGTTTTTCCCAGCATCAGGGTCTTTTCCAATGAGTCAGTTCTTCACATCAGGTGGCCAAAGTATTGGAGTTTCAGCTTCAATATCAGTTCTTCCCCTCAAATCAAAGGGCAGTGTGTCTATCACTTTTATGAGTAAAGGCTGTAGCATAATCTCTGAACTACATAACACAATTAATGACTGTATCACAGATGAGAAGGCTAATATGCCTGATAGTTCCATCAAACAGAGAGAAATGGTAACCAATGAATTAACTCTGTTAAATTCACTTTGTTATTATCACTTTCATCAAGAAGACTTTCTCCTTTTCTAAGCTAGAAAGAGAGATTAGAATAGAATTAAATACACTTGAAGTGAAGTAGCTTAGTTGTGTCTGACTCTTTGCAATCCCATGGACTGTAGCTTACCAGGCTCTACTGTCCATGGAATCTTCCAATAAGGAATACTGGAGTGGGTTGCCATTTTCTTCTCCAGGGGATCTTCCTAACCCAGGGATTGAACCCAGGTCTCCTGCATTGCAGGCAGATGCTTTACTGTCTGAGCTACCAGGGAAGCCAGGATGTACCAAGTATTTTCCAAGTTCATTACAGCATTTCATTTTATGGTTTAATTTTTAAATGGATCCTTTATATAGATCATATCTAGCTAACTTTTAGATTTCTAGTAAATACCATAGTATAATTATGAGAATATTCATGAAGATTTTACCTACATAATAACAACATACAAGCACTGTTATCATTAAAAATTCATACTCAAACTCCAAAAAAGGCAAAGAAACCATAAAGATCACATTTGGAAAGATTAGACTCACCAGGGAGAACCTTTGCTAGGGTCTTATTTTCCACTATCCGTATACGTCTTTCAACAGCATCTTTCAAGTGTTCTAGATCAATTTCTACGGAAATAAACATAACAAAACACTTTGTAAAGTAACCCTAACATATGAGTGTTTCTCTTTGTCTGTATGTATGTGTGTTCATGTGTAGTACTATCTTAATTAGCCTAGTTATTAATAAATATGCATTATAATGGAATATCTTGGTTGCAGAATCATTAAACCTTAGAATGGCTGTTAGCAATCATTAAGTCTCCATATATTGAGATTTAGAGACATTAACAATTTGACCAAGACTGTGTATCTAGATAATGAAAAACCTGATGCACAACCTTATGCCTTTAACCAGTGCTTTTTCCATACCATGCTATCTCTTAAACTAAATTAAAATATCCTGGAGAGGTTATGATAGTAATCAACTGTTAAGTTTAAATTAAAATCAGAATCATACTATAGGGATATATACCAGTGATGTGGAACACAACATTTTTTTTCCTCAGGCTATGTTGCAAACTAGGGTCTCCATGAAAATTTACCATGGGGCAGAAATTCTTGGACTTTCCAGGAATATTTTAATGCCCCTTTTATGTTACTTAAGTGTAAACAAAGTAGGCATCAGTGATGTAAGAGAATATCAGAATATGTTATAGGCTGAAAAAACATGCTCTCCTAGGTCCCTTTAGCATGTAGACTTGCTAGCCTGGAGGAAGAAATGGTTAAACTTGTAGAAGTACCTGGATTGATACTAGATCTCTTTTCATTTGAGTATTATGCTATTTGAAATTTTTGCTTGATTTAAACTGCAACTAGGTCCAATTATGAGAAAAATACATTAACATTATTAAAGGAGAGTTTATATTGAAAGGAATAATTAGGAATGATCAACTACTGGATTTAAAATACTGTAGCTAATTAGTTTCTAGCAGAGTGTGTACCTGAAGTTAGAAACCTGTTGTGACTAAGATGCCCAGATGGNAATGCCTTGGGCAGGTCCTTGGGAATCATAACCTGCCTGCCTGTCTCCACAGCGTTGTTGATGGTAATAGGCTTTGTGACTCAGGAGGCTGGGTGACCCCTGGAAGTGTGTGAAGTGAGCTGGGGCTTTGGACAGATAAAATCAAGAACTTGCATTCCTAGCAGGGGGGCAGGAGCAGGGCTGAAGTGGAAGAGAGTGTATGTGGGGGGCCCTGTCTCCCACAGGGCTGCTCAGGCTGGGCCTCCTGGGGTCGGTGGAGGTGCTGGTGAAGGAGCAGCTCTGTCTCAGGGAATTAGTGCAGCCTGCCTGGTGGGGCTGGTTCACTGCAGATTTGCCCCTGCTCCCTGTTAAGGGTAGAGGCCAAGCAGGAAGGGAGGTGAGGCGTGGAGGGATGTGGCTGATGTACCAACTGCCCCCAAACCACCAAGGTGACCTTCTCAGCCCCTCTAGCTCCCCGGACTCCAGCATCAGATGAGCCTCGCAGAGTGCACAAGCTTCCTGTGGCTGCTNGAAACTGGAAAATTCTTAGAGATGGAATTGTTAGAAATTCTTCTAACAAAAGTAGAAGAGATTAAGAAGAGGTGGCAAGAATACACAGAAGAACTTTACAAAAAAGGTCTGAAATGACCTTGATAACCATGAAGGTGTGGTCACTCAATTAGAGCCAGACATCTTGGAAAGTGAAGTGGGCCTTAGGAAGCATTATTATGAGGTAATAGTGCTAAGCTATTGAAAATCCTAAAAGATGATGCTGATAAAGTGTTGCGCTCAATATGCCAGGAAATCTGGAAAACTCAGCAGTGGCCACAGGACTGGAAAAGGTCAGCTTTCATTCCAATCCCAAAGAAGGGCAATGCAAAGAAATGTTCAAACTACTGTACAATTGCCCTCATTTCAGATGGTAGTAAAGTTATGCTCAAAATCCTTCAGGCTAGCTTTCAGCAATACATGAACCAACAACTTCCATCAAATAAATTGTGGACCTAGGTTTTATTTGATTCTTAAGAAGCACAAATATAAATCAAATTTTCTGCTATACTAAGTCAAAAGTCCAAATAAAAAATTTCCAGTCTTTCTAATGGACATGAGTTTGAACAAACTCAGGGAGATAGTGAAGGACAGAGGAGCCTGGTATGCTGCTGTTCATGGGGTCACATATGGTTGGACACAACTTGCTGACTGAACAACAAACAATCTTTCTAATAATGTCCATTTTTCTAGAAATCAATTTTGAAGCAAACATAAAAATAGATAAATTTACTTAAAATATACACCAAAAAATACACTACTAAAGAGTTGTAATAGAAAAATATAAAATATCAAGAGTAGTGTCCAATAGATAAAAAACAAATGTTTCTTTTCCCTTCTTGAAACTATATAACAATATTAAGAACAGCTCTACTGGATAACAACAAATATGCTTTAGCAGATAATGATACTTGATAACTGAAATGTAAATGCTGGGTAAATGTCATGTTGTTAAAAATGAAATAACTGCAACAATTCCATAAGTTTACTAGAAAAATGTCTCCTAAACTTGTTCGCTATGAAACACTATTTCAAAGAAAGAGAAAGACAGTGTTTCTTGCTCAACAAATTTAAGAAATAAAGTATAATAGTTAGAATATTAAAGACTCCAAGAAATGAGGGGTGCTAATAGCATTTCAGCATTTACTAGTCCTGTAGAACTTCAATTTCTGGTAAATTATGTTTTAAAATATCCACTCTGAGGAAAAAGTTCAACTAACATAAAATTGGTTCACATTAAAATGTAATTTCAAACTGTCAAGTATTTATGATAACTTTTAAAATATGTATATCAATGTAATTCATACTTCTTAATATCTGAGGCTGGTAAACTCCACTTAGTTGAGTTTTATCCTTGTATCCTTTAGTTCTTACTAGATCATCAAATGAAAAATTCTCATCTGAGAGTTCATCCACATCTTGATCTACCAATATGAAGAAAAGTTTCAATTAAATACAGAAACACTATTGAAACCTATACATTATGGCTTAATTCCAAGGAGATTATAATGTCTGGAGTTTGGGAAAATAGTCTTACATCAATAAGAAGAGAAAAATGATTACTCAATAAATGTTAGCAGTTCATTTTATAGATTTCAATTTCTACNGTAAATGTCATGTTGTTAAAAATGAAATAACTGCAACAATTCCATAAGTTTACTAGAAAAATGTCTCCTAAACTTGTTCGCTATGAAACACTATTCCAAAGAAAGAGAAAGACAGTGTTTCTTGCTCAACAAATTTAAGAAATAAAGTATAATAGTTAGAATATTAAAGACTCCAAGAAATGAGGGGTGCTAATAGCATTTCAGCATTTACTAGTCCTGTAGAACTTCAATTTCTGGTAAATTATGTTTTAAAATATCCACTCTGAGGAAAAAGTTCAACTAACATAAAATTGGTTCACATTAAAATGTAATTTCAAACTGTCAAGTATTTATGATAACTTTTAAAATATGTATATCAATGTAATTCATACTTCTTAATATCTGAGGCTGGTAAACTCCACTTAGTTGAGTTTTATCCTTGTATCCTTTAGTTCTTACTAGATCATCAAATGAAAAATTCTCATCTGAGAGTTCATTCACATCTTGATCTACCAATATGAAGAAAAGTTTCAATTAAATACAGAAACACTATTGAAACCTATACATTATGGCTTAATTCCAAGGAGATTATAATGTCTGGAGTTTGGGAAAATAGTCTTACATCAATAAGAAGAGAAAAATGATTACTCAATAAATGTTAGCAGTTCATTTTATAGATTTCAATTTCTACTCTTGATAAAACTCTGAAAAATCAGAATTACAGACTTACCCCTAGACATTATTGTCTTAATATAGAATATATTTCTGTGTCAATCCAACAGCAAATATCTTGATTTATGTTGAAGCACCAAAAGATATCCCCATTAAAATTATAAACAAAATCAGAATGTGAGTCATTATCATTTTAACAATTACCTAATTCTGGTAAAGTTGGTATGATAAATATATAGATCAGCAATTATGATGATTTTCAGCTAATATTTCTTATATGATTAAACATACAGATTTGTCATAAAGTTTTTATATGGCAAAAAAAGCAAAATTGTAATCTTAACCACACAAGAGAACACAAACAGAAAACTAAATGAAATCAGGAAAACAATAATATACAAACTGAGAAAGTCAACAAGAGACAGAAAACATAAAAGAACCAAACAGAAATTTTGGAGCTGAAGAACACAATGACTGAAGAATTTAACAGAGAGCTTTTTAGTAGCACACATGATCAAGCAGAGGAAAAGTAATCAGTGATCTCAAAGACAGGTAATTTGAAATTACCAAGTAGAACACCAAAAAGAAAAGAATGAAAAAGAGTGAAAAATGTCAACAGGACATATGGGATGCCATCAAACAAATATATGCCAGATAGTTATTCCAGAAAAGAAGAGAATAAGAAAAGGACAGAAAGCATTTTAAAAGAAATAATGGCTGTAAAATTCCCCAAACTGGGGAAGGAAGTGGACATACAAACTTACGGATTCCCAAAGAAGTCCAAATAGATTGAACGCAAAGAGATCTACACTGAGACATACACTTAAATTGTCAAAGGTCAAAGACAAAGAAAGAATTTTGAAAGCAGCAAAAGTAACTTTTTTCACACAAGAGAAATTCAGTAAGACTATAATGGATTTCTAAGCAGAAAACTTAGAACTACAAAAGCGACAAAAACAATAAAATGGCAATACAAAGTCATTAACAATCAAGAACTACTTTAAATATAAATAAATTACACTCAAAAAAGATTGGAGAATGAATGAAAAAATAGGATGTAATTACATACTGCTGCTGCTACTGATGCTAAGTCGCTTCAGTCATGTTCGACTCTGTGCGACCCTATAGATGGCAGCCCACCAGGCTCCACCGTCCCTGGGATTCTCCAGGCAAGAACACTGGAGTGCGTTGCCATTTCCTCCTCCAACGATATGCAATTACATGCTATTACTAAAAGATCAACTTTAGTTATAAGGACATACACAGGCTGAAAGTGAAGGGATAGAAAAAGGTATTTCAAGAAAATGGTAACCAAAAGAGATCAGAGGTGGCTATATTAGACAAAAAAGACTAATAGAAAGCTGCCCTAAGACACAAAGAAAATCATTACAATGATAAAGGTCATTTCATCATTTTGATGAAAGAATCAATTCAATAAGCTATAACACTTACAAATATATATATATGCANTATTTCAAGAAAATGGTAACCAAAAGAGATCAGAGGTGGCTATATTAGACAAAAAAGACTAATAGAAAGCTGCCCTAAGACACAAAGAAAATCATTACAATGATAAAGGTCATTTCATCATTTTGATGAAAGAATCAATTCAACAAGCTATAACACTTACAAATATATATATGCATCCAATAATGGCTCACTTGAATATATAAACCAAACACTGACAGATCTGAAGAGAGAAATAGATGGCAAATCAAGAATAGAAGGAGACGTTAATATTCCATTTACAATAATGGCTAGATCATTCAGACAAAAAATATGTATCAAAGACTCAGTAAAGATAAGTAAAATCAGTAAAGAAACAGAGGGCTTGAATTATTTGAATGCAAATGGACTTGAGATATCTACAGAGCATTCCACTCAAGAGCAGTAAAATACACATTCTTCATCAGCATTCTTCTTCAGGACAGATCACATTCCAGGTCACAAAACAAATTTTAATGTGTTTAAAATTAAAATCATTTCAAGTATCTTTTCTAACCACAGTGGAAAAAAAACTATGAATAAATAATGGAAGAAAAATGAAAAATTCACAAGCACATGGAAATTAAACAACATAATCTTGAACAACCACTGGATCAAAGAAGAAATCAAAAGGGAAATCAGAAAATATCTCCAGAGAACAAAAATGGAAACGCAATATACCCAAACATATAGGATGTACAAAAACAGTATCCAAGAGGGTAGTTTATAGTAATACACAGCTAGATTAAAAGAGGATAAATATCTCAAAGACCATAAGGAACAAAAGAATAATAACAAATTAATGTCAATGTTATCACAAGTAGGAAATAACAAAGATGAGAGCAGAAATAAATGAAATAGGGAATAGAAAAACAGTAAGAAAAATATGATAAAACTAAGAGGTGATTTTTGGAAAAGACACACAGAAATTGACAAACTTTTAGCTAGACTGTCTAAGAAATAAAGATGCAAAGAAAATGAGAAGAGGAATAGAAAACATTACAACTAATGCCACAGAAATAAATATGCTATAAGGGACCATTATGAACAAGTATACAACAACATATTGAAAAACTAGGAGCAAAGGAGTAAATTCCTAGAAACATACAGCCTACCAAGACTGAATCATGGGGAAACAGAAAGACTGAACAGAGCAATAACAAAGGAGACTGGGCAGTGATCAAAAACCTACCAGCAACAACAACAAAAGTCCAGGACCAGAGATGACTTCACTGATGAATTTTACCAAACATTTAAAGAAGAATTAACAGGAACTATTCTTAAACTCTCCCCCCAAATACAAAAGGAAACACTTCTTTTTAAAATATATATATTTATTTTAATTGGAGGCTAATTCAGTTCAGTTCAGTCGCTCAGTCGTGTCCGACTCTGTGCGACCCCATGAATCGCAGCATTCCAAGCCTCCCTGTCCATCACCAACTCCCGGAGTTCACTTAGACTCACATTCATCTAGTCAGTGATGCCATCCAGCCATCTCATCCTTGGTGGTCCTCTTCTTCTCCTGCCCCCAATCCCTCCCAGCGTCAAAGTCTTTTCCAATGAGTCAACTCTTCACATGAGGTGGCCAAAGTACTGGAGTTTCAGCTTTAGTATCATTCCTTCCAAAGAAATCCCAGGGTTGATCTCCTCAGAATGGACTGGTTGGATCTCCTTGCAGTCCAATGGACTCTCAAGAGTTTTCTCCAACACCNAATTGCAAGAGTCTGAGGGTCCAACAATGCACTGTGGTAGCCACAGCAATGAGCCTCAGGAAGTGCTACATCAAGAATACCCAGGAGCACTCTTGGAGAGGACTTGCTATTCAGTTGTTCAGTAATGTGCAACTATTTGTGACCCCATGGACTGCAGCATGCTAGGCTTTCCTCTCCTTCACCATCTCCCGGAGTTTGCTCAAACTCATGTCCATTGAGTTGTTGATGCCATTCAGCCATCTCATCCTCTGTCATCCCCTTCTCCTCCCGCCTTCAATCTTTCCCAGCATCAGGTCTTTTCTAAGGAATAAGCTTTTCACATCAGGTGGCCAAAGCATTGGAGCTTCAGCATCAGTTCTTCCAATGAACATTCAGGATTGATTTCCTTTTTAAGATTGATTGGTTTGATCTCCTTGAAGTCCAAGGGACTCTCAAGAGTCTTCTCCAACACCACAGTTCAAAAGCATCAAGTCTTTGGTGCTCAGCCTTCTTTATGGTCCAACTCTCACATCCATACATTACTACTGGAAAAAGCATAGCTTTGATTAGATGGACCTTTGTCAGCAAGATAATGTCTCTGTTTTTTAATATGCTATCTAGGTTGGTCATAGCTTCTCTTCCAAGGAGCAAGCATCTTTTAATTTCATGACTGCAGTCATCATTTGCAGTGATTTTGGAGCCCAAGAAAATAAAGTCAGTCACTGTTTCCATTGTTTCCCCATCTATCTACCACGAAGTGATGGGACCAGATGCCATGATCTTCATTTTTTGAAGGTTGAGTTTAAGCCATATTTTTCACTCTCTTCCTTCCCCTTCATCAAGAGACACTTTAGCTCCTCTTTGCTTTCTGCCATAAGGGTGGTGTCATCGGCATGTCTGAGGTTATTTGTATTTCTCCTAGAAATCTTGATTCCAGCTTGCGCTTCATCCAGCCTGGAATTTTGCATGATGCACTCTGTATATAAGTTAAATAATCAGGGTGACAATACATTGCTTTGACGTACTCCTTTCCCAATTTGGAACCAGTCATTGTTCAGTGTCTGGTTCTAACTGCTGCTTCTTGACCTACATATAGGTTTCTGAGGAGCAGGTAAGGTGGTCTGGTATTCCCATTTCTTTAAGAATTTTCTACAGTTTGTTGTGATCTACACAGTCAAAGGCTTTGGCGTAGTCAATGAAGCAGATGTTTTTCTGGAATTCTCCTGCTTTTTCTACGACCCAGAGGATGTTGGCAATTTGATCTCTGGTTCTTCTGCCTTTTCTAAACCTACATTGTACATCAGCAAGTTCTCAGTTCACATACTGCTGAAGCCTAGCTTGGAGATTTTGAGCATTTCTTTGCTAGAATGTAAAATCAGGGCAATTGTGTGGTAGCTTGAAAATTCTTTGGCATTGCCTTTCTTTGGGATTGGAATGAAAACAGACCTTTTCTAGTCCTGTGGCCACTACTGAGTTTCCCAGTTTGCTGGCATATTGAGTGCAGCACTTTCACAGCATTATTTTAGGATTTTCAATAGCTCAGCTGGAATTCCATCATCTTCACTAGCTTTGTTTGTACTGATGCTTCCTAAGGCCCACTTGACTTCACATTCCAGGATGTCTGGCTCTATGTGAGTGATCACACCATTGTGATTATCTGGGTCATGAAGATCTTTTTTTTTTTTTTTTGTATAATTCTTCTGTGTATTCTTGCCATCTCTTCCTAATATATTCTGCTTCTGTTAGGTCTGTACTGTTTGTGTCCTTTATTGTGCCCATCTTTGTATGAAATGTTCCCTTGTATCTCTAATTTTCCTGAAGAGATCTCTAGTCTTTCCCATTCTGTTGTTTTCCTCTATTTCTTTGCACTGTTCACTGAGGAAGGCTTTCTTATCTCTCCTTGCTATTTTCTGGAACTCTGCATTCAGATGAGTATATCTTTCCTTTTATCTTTTGCCTTTTATTTCTTTTCTTTTCTTAGCTATTTGTAAGACCTCCTCAGGCAACCATTTTGCCATCTTGCATTTCTTTTTCTTTGGGACGGTTTTGATTACCACCTCCTGTACAATGTTATGAATCTTAGTCCATAGCTCTTCAGGCACTCTATCAGATCTAATCCCTTGAATCTATTTCTCACTTCCACTGTATAATCATAAGAGATTTGTTTTTGTTGATACCTGAATGGCCTAGTGGTTTTCCCCACTTTCTTCAATTTAAGTCTTTAATTTGCATTAAGGAGTTCATGAGCCACAGTCAGCTCCATGTGTTATTTTTGCTGACTGTATAGAGCTTCTGCATCTTCGGCTGCAAAGAATGTAATCAATCTAATTTTAGTTATTGACCATCTGGTGATGTCCATGTGTAGAGTAGTCTCTTGTGTTGTTGGAAAAGGGTGTTTTCTATGACCAGTGTATTCTCTTGGCAATAGTCTGTTTGCCTTTGCCCTGCTTCATTTTGTACTCCAAGGCTAAACTTGCTCTTTATTTTAGGTATCTCTTGAGTTCCTACTTTTGCATTCCAGTCCCCTATGATGAAGAGGACATTTTTTTTTTTTTTTTTTGGTGCTAGTTCTAGAAGATCTTGTAGGTCTTCATAGACCCACTCAACTTCAGATTCTTCAGCATTAGTGGTTGCATTACTGTGATATTGAATGGTTTACCTTGGAAATGAACAGAGATCATTCTGTTGTTTTTCAGATTTTATCCAAGTATTGCATTTCAGACTCTTTTGTTGACTATGAGGGCTATTCCATTT
Organism: Raphicerus campestris; assembly: GCA_006410735.1. Lineage (NCBI taxonomy): Eukaryota > Metazoa > Chordata > Mammalia > Artiodactyla > Bovidae > Raphicerus > Raphicerus campestris. The sequence continues at coordinate 49,909 of SJYW01048783.1, forward strand.
CTTCTAAGGGATTCTTGCCCACAGTAGTAGATATAATGGTCATCTGAATTAAATTCACCCATTTCCATCCGTTTTAGTTCATTGATTCCTAAAATGTCGAAGTTTACTCTTGCCACTCCTGTTTGACCACTTCCAATTTACCTTGATTCATGGATGTAACATTCTAGGTTCTTATGCAATACTATTGTCATTTTTAATGAGGTCCAGACAATGATGGACAGCCTAAAACTGTTTGAATTAAATGAATACAGAACTCTTTGGGATTGCTCTGTATGTGATGTCAAGAGGCCTTAGAGACCTGAGTTGTTCACTTGCATGATGAAAGAAGTAATCAAACTCAGTGAGGCACCATACTTTGTGGGCTGCATCACTATAAAGCCCCTTTTTAAGCGTGACCTGAAAGCAGGAAGTTTGCTCAAGGTGGAGGGAGAAAGAGGGAAGAGGACAGGCAAACACTGAGACCCTTTCCTTTCTTAGTTGGGTACTATTTACGGTCTGGCAGCTTTCAGCCTGAACCTGTCACTAAAATCATGTTTGGACCACCACTGCAGAGTCTATAGCAGCCCTGTTAACCATGCTATAGTAATGAATAATTACAGTAGATAAGCTTGTTAACCAGGCCAGGTTTCTAGATTTACTTCTGCTATTCCTGCTGGTTATTGAGCTAAACCAAAGCTCCTTATAAGGTCAGGTGATAATGTTCTGCAACAAAATCCAGAACTTAACTGACCTACTTTTAGACACAGAGAAAACACCTTTCTGTTCAAATGGTAAAGACTGGCTAAGAGAGCAACATAAAATGGTAACCATGCACATTCTCCTGGATGATGCTTCTAGAGAAGCTCTCTGAGTCTGGATACTCAAAGAGGAGGTAGACGGCCAGGTATTAGGCCATAAGAGCCACAAAACACAGCCTTATTACAGTCTGCATGTTTAACAACTTCTATGATGAATTGAAATTATTTCCTCTGGTTCTCCCTGGAGATGAATAGGTGACCCCCTCTAACATTTTAGCAACATACAAGACAAAACTGCAGATCAGATCTCAGGATCTCCAGTAGGGAGCAGAGGTTGTATCCCAAGGTCAGAGTTGAATGTGGAGGTAGGGAAGAGTTACATTTCTGGGACTTCGGGATACCAGTACAGAGGTGGCTGTAACCCTCAAACCCCAGCACCAAAATGAGGGGAAAAAACAATGTCTCTGATTTTGGATCTGAGGTCCTTACTAGTGGGACCCTTACCTAGATCCAGCTATGGATGGGTCTCTTTGGCCAACTCCAAACTCCAACAAAAACTTCTTAGGGCATTCACTATTGAATTTATAAGTGATATAGATGTGCTGCCTAAGTGAACACCTGCTCACACTTGCCCATAAGCCCTGATGAAAACTGCTCCAGCTGGCACCATTTTAATGGGCATATGGAAGACCATAAAACTCCCAGACTAGCAGCTCCTAGTGCTGTTGTTTCTCAAAAACAGCAGCAACTGCCTAGAATAAAAAAGCAAAAAGCAATGCCTTCATTGCTGAGTTCAAGAATAACAAGATCCTTCATGAGACTAATTCTCACTCAATAGCCTCCTCTAACCTCTGCACATGGCCTTAGGAGCATGGAGTCTCAATGGCTATTGGCAGCTCAACTTTGCAGTAAAACTCTGAGCACTGGCAGTACCTGACTTTGACACTGTCACAGAGGCTATTGGCCAAGATAAAAAACTTGGTATACAACAACTGACATCTCAAACTCCCTTTTCAGCATCACTGTCAATGTGGATAATCAGGATCAGTTTAATTTTATGTGTAATGGGTTGCAATATACCACTAATGTCCATCCAAAAGTCTACCTAAATTCCTTTACTATCTGTCATTAGATATGATGAGGCCTAGAAAAATTCAAGCTACTGGAAAGAACACTAGCCTTCCACTATGTTGAAGACGTCTTCCTGGTGGTCCCAGACAAGGGCACTACCCAATGATGACTGGTCATTCTATGGACTCATATGAGGCAACATGATGAGCCATTAATACAGATGAGGCACCGTGACTCATCACCCAAGTGAAACTCCTAGGCACTATATGGAAAAAGCAATAATATCCTATCCAGAGGAAACGACTGACAATATCTGGTCCTCTCAACTTCCCCAAATAAAAAGAGTTTCAACAGTCGGTGGTACTTTTCTGGTATTGGCACTTTCCAAACAGGGAACTTGATGGCACCTACTATGAGGTCACCAAGAAGACCTCACCTTTGTGTGGCCCAACTAACAGAATACCCTGGTGGGGGTCTCCATCAAGCCTCCAGGCTGCCCTTCCCCTAAGCCTCTCTGATTTCTATTTGCTGTTTTAGTTACAGATCTCAAAAACTTCTGTTTATCATTTGGAGCCTAGGCAGAATGACACTGCTACTGGTCAGAAGTGCCCACTGGGCAGAATTTCCTGGAACCTGTAATCTCCCAGAGTCAGCTAAAAGGTATACACAATTTGAGATATGACTGGACAGTTACCAAGCTTAGTGGATACTGAGTACATGCTTTATGGCTGTGAAATAATCTTATGATAAAGAAATTACAGTACAGAGGTATTAACACTTTGGATCTTGTTCTCTAGTTATCTTTGGGTATTCACAGTTTAGGTCATTTGTTTTTACTTCTATAAGATATACACTCAAATACATATTCATCAACCAAAGGAAAAAATATTTCCTAATGAGACTAAAATAATTTAAAAGTTACTGTGATTATTATACTTACTCTGACTCCTTTCCCTTCTGTAATTTATTTGTTTCTCTACTTGTGTTTGGAGTTTTGACACTGGATACTGATTTAAAACCGTAAGATTTTCATCTGGTACTCCAATATGAGCTATGTAAAGAGATGCATTTAGTTCACTAAATAGAAAAACAGATCCATCATGAAATCTCTAGATTTCAAATTTACAGCAAGTGTACAGTAGAATTTTCTCTCATTTTTAAAGTTATCAGTAAACTGTCATAATGATCTTACATGCAAATAAGAAAATTTTAATGGATGCTACTGAAAATATCTCATTATTTCAAAGATATTCTGAGGCATCAAATCTATTTCATATTAATCTCTACTTTGGGGACATGTATACACTAGGTAAATAGACAATAGTAGATGAAACAATAAAAATAACATATGCACAAGGTTATTCATTATAGTATTATCTGTAATTGCAAGATATTTTATTTCCTGAACAGCTAATGTTCAAGAATAGGATATTGGTTAAATGCTGTACTAAGTCACTTCAGTTGTATCCATCCAATTCTTTGCAACCCTATGGACTGTAGCCCACCAGCCTCCTCTGTCCATGGGGATTCTCCAGGCAAGAATACTGGAGGTGGTTGCTATGTCCTCCTCCAGGGGATCTTCCCAACCCAGGGATTGAACCTGCAGCTCTATGTCTTCTGCACTGGCAGGCGGGTTCCTTACTACTAGTGCCACTTGGGAAGCCCTTTATTGATTGAATAAACCAAGGCATATACAATTAATTATGGTATAGTATAAACTGTGGTATATAATGTGGTACTATTTTATATATTTATGTAAAAATAATAAAAGATTTTTATAAACTACATGGAGGGCTTTCTAGGAGATAATGTTAAGTGGAAAAAAATTTTAAAGGGTATGTAGTATGCTAACTTTTGGTTCAGAAAGAAGTAATCAGAAAAATGATAAAATAGATATTAACTTTATAAGATGAAGCACAGAAAAGATAAGCAAAAGAAGAAAGGGAGAGAGAGAGGACTGGGGAATGCACAGGAACGCACTGGAAAGAAATGATGCTCTTAAGTATACCTTTGGTAAGTAGGTCAATATGTTGCATACATTTCAAAAATAGAACTAAATCAACAAGGCTAAGAAGAGGAATAAAAACTGAAAGCAAATGAAATGAGCCTGCTGCTGCTGCTAAGTTGTTTCAGTTGTGTCTGACTCTGTGCGACCCCAGAGACTGCAGCCCACCAGGCTCCCCTATTCCTGGGATTCTCCAGGCAAGAACACTGGAGTGGGGTGCCATTTCCTTCTCCAATGCATGAAAGTGAAAAGTGAAAGTGAAGTCGCTCAATTGTGTCTGATTCTNTTTTTTTTTTTTTTTGTATAATTCTTCTGTGTATTCTTGCCATCTCTTCCTAATATATTCTGCTTCTGTTAGGTCTGTACTGTTTGTGTCCTTTATTGTGCCCATCTTTGTATGAAATGTTCCCTTGTATCTCTAATTTTCCTGAAGAGATCTCTAGTCTTTCCCATTCTGTTGTTTTCCTCTATTTCTTTGCACTGTTCACTGAGGAAGGCTTTCTTATCTCTCCTTGCTATTTTCTGGAACTCTGCATTCAGATGAGTATATCTTTCCTTTTATCTTTTGCCTTTTATTTCTTTTCTTTTCTTAGCTATTTGTAAGACCTCCTCAGGCAACCATTTTGCCATCTTGCATTTCTTTTTCTTTGGGACGGTTTTGATGACCACCTCCTGTACAATGTTATGAATCTTAGTCCATAGCTCTTCAGGCACTCTATCAGATCTAATCCCTTGAATCTATTTCTCACTTCCACTGTATAATCATAAGAGATTTGTTTTTGTTGATACCTGAATGGCCTAGTGGTTTTCCCCACTTTCTTCAATTTAAGTCTTTAATTTGCATTAAGGAGTTCATGAGCCACAGTCAGCTCCATGTGTTATTTTTGCTGACTGTATAGAGCTTCTGCATCTTCGGCTGCAAAGAATGTAATCAATCTAATTTTAGTTATTGACCATCTGGTGATGTCCATGTGTAGAGTAGTCTCTTGTGTTGTTGGAAAAGGGTGTTTTCTATGACCAGTGTATTCTCTTGGCAATAGTCTGTTTGCCTTTGCCCTGCTTCATTTTGTACTCCAAGGCTAAACTTGCTCTTTATTTTAGGTATCTCTTGAGTTCCTACTTTTGCATTCCAGTCCCCTATGATGAAGAGGACATTTTTTTTTTTTTTTGGTGTTAGTTCTAGAAGATCTTGTAGGTCTTCATAGACCCATTCAACTTCAGATTCTTCAGCATTAGTGGTTGCATTACTGTGATATTGAATGGTTTACCTTGGAAATGAACAGAGATCATTCTGTTGTTTTTCAGATTTTATCCAAGTATTGCATTTCAGACTCTTTTGTTGACTATGAGGGCTATTCCATTTCTTCTAAGGGATTCTTGCCCACAGTAGTAGATATAATGGTCATCTGAATTAAATTCACCCATTTCCATCCGTTTTAGTTCATTGATTCCTAAAATGTCGAAGTTTACTCTTGCCACTCCTGTTTGACCACTTCCAATTTACCTTGATTCATGGATGTAACATTCTAGGTTCTTATGCAATACTATTGTCATTTTTAATGAGGTCCAGACAATGATGGACAGCCTAAAACTGTCCTAAAACTGATTGAATTAAATGAATACAGAACTCTTTGGGATTGCTCTGTATGTGATGTCAAGAGGCCTTAGAGACCTGAGTTGTTCACTTGCATGATGAAAGAAGTAATCAAACTCAGTGAGGCACCATACTTTGTGGGCTGCATCACTATAAAGCCCCTTTTTAAGCGTGCCCTGAAAGCAGGAAGTTTGCTCAAGGTGGAGGGAGAAAGAGGGAAGAGGACAGGCAAACACTGAGACCCTTTCCTTTCTTAGTTGGGTACTATTTATGGTCTGGCAGCTTTCAGCCTGAACCTGTCACTAAAATCATGTTTGGACCACCACTGCAGAGTCTATAGCAGCCCTGTTAACCATGCTATAGTAATGAATAATTACAGTAGATAAGCTTGTTAACCAGGCCAGGTTTCTAGATTTACTTCTGCTATTCCTGCTGGTTATTGAGCTAAACCAAAGCTCCTTATAAGGTCAGGTGATAATGTTCTGCAACAAAATCCAGAACTTAACTGACCTACTTTTAGACACAGAGAAAACACCTTTCTGTTCAAATGGTAAAGACTGGCTAAGAGAGCAACATAAAATGGTAACCATGCACATTCTCCTGGATGATGCTTCTAGAGAAGCTCTCTGAGTCTGGATACTCAAAGAGGAGGTAGACGGCCAGGTATTAGGCCATAAGAGCCACAAAACACAGCCTTATTACAGTCTGCATGTTTAACAACTTCTATGATGAATTGAAATTATTTCCTCTGGTTCTCCCTGGAGATGAATAGGTGACCCCCTCTAACATTTTAGCAACATACAAGACAAAACTGCAGATCAGATCTCAGGATCTCCAGTAGGGAGCAGAGGTTGTATCCCAAGGTCAGAGTTGAATGTGGAGGTAGGGAAGAGTTACATTTCTGGGACTTCGGGATACCAGTACAGAGGTGGCTGTAACCCTCAAACCCCAGCACCAAAATGAGGGGAAAAAACAATGTCTCTGATTTTGGATCTGAGGTCCTTACTAGTGGGACCCTTACCTAGATCCAGCTATGGATGGGTCTCTTTGGCCAACTCCAAACTCCAACAAAAACTTCTTAGGGCATTCACTATTGAATTTATAAGTGATATAGATGTGCTGCCTAAGTGAACACCTGCTCACACTTGCCCATAAGCCCTGATGAAAACTGCTCCAGCTGGCACCATTTTAATGGGCATATGGAAGACCATAAAACTCCCAGACTAGCAGCTCCTAGTGCTGTTGTTTCTCAAAAACAGCAGCAACTGCCTAGAATAAAAAAGCAAAAAGCAATGCCTTCATTGCTGAGTTCAAGAATAACAAGATCCTTCATGAGACTAATTCTCACTCAATAGCCTCCTCTAACCTCTGCACATGGCCTTAGGAGCATGGAGTCTCAATGGCTATTGGCAGCTCAACTTTGCAGTAAAACTCTGAGCACTGGCAGTACCTGACTTTGACACTGTCACAGAGGCTATTGGCCAAGATAAAAAACTTGGTATACAACAACTGACATCTCAAACTCCCTTTTCAGCATCACTGTCAATGTGGATAATCAGGATCAGTTTAATTTTATGTGTAATGGGTTGCAATATACCACTAATGTCCATCCAAAAGTCTACCTAAATTCCTTTACTATCTGTCATTAGATATGATGAGGCCTAGAAAAATTCAAGCTACTGGAAAGAACACTAGCCTTCCACTATGTTGAAGACGTCTTCCTGGTGGTCCCAGACAAGGGCACTACCCAATGATGACTGGTCATTCTATGGACTCATATGAGGCAACATGACGAGCCATTAATACAGATGAGGCACCGTGACTCATCACCCAAGTGAAACTCCTAGGCACTATATGGAAAAAGCAATAATATCCTATCCAGAGGAAACGACTGACAATATCTGGTCCTCTCAACTTCCCCAAATAAAAAGAGTTTCAACAGTCGGTGGTACTTTTCTGGTATTGGCACTTTCCAAACAGGGAACTTGATGGCACCTACTATGAGGTCACCAAGAAGACCTCACCTTTGTGTGGCCCAACTAACAGAATACCCTGGTGGGGGTCTCCATCAAGCCTCCAGGCTGCCCTTCCCCTAAGCCTCTCTGATTTCTATTTGCTGTTTTAGTTACAGATCTCAAAAACTTCTGTTTATCATTTGGAGCCTAGGCAGAATGACACTGCTACTGGTCAGAAGTGCCCACTGGGCAGAATTTCCTGGAACCTGTAATCTCCCAGAGTCAGCTAAAAGGTATACACAATTTGAGATATGACTGGACAGTTACTGAGCTTAGTGGATACTGAGTACATGCTTTATGGCTGTGAAATAATCTTATGATAAAGAAATTACAGTACAGAGGTATTAACACTTTGGATCTTGTTCTCTAGTTATCTTTGGGTATTCACAGTTTAGGTCATTTGTTTTTACTTCTATAAGATATACACTCAAATACATATTCATCAACCAAAGGAAAAAATATTTCCTAATGAGACTAAAATAATTTAAAAGTTACTGTGATTATTATACTTACTCTGACTCCTTTCCCTTCTGTAATTTATTTGTTTCTCTACTTGTGTTTGGAGTTTTGACACTGGATACTGATTTAAAACCGTAAGATTTTCATCTGGTACTCCAATATGAGCTATGTAAAGAGATGCATTTAGTTCACTAAATAGAAAAACAGATCCATCATGAAATCTCTAGATTTCAAATTTACAGCAAGTGTACAGTAGAATTTTCTCTCATTTTTAAAGTTATCAGTAAACTGTCATAATGATCTTACATGCAAATAAGAAAATTTTAATGGATGCTACTGAAAATATCTCATTATTTCAAAGATATTCTGAGGCATCAAATCTATTTCATATTAATCTCTACTTTGGGGACATGTATACACTAGGTAAATAGACAATAGTAGATGAAACAATAAAAATAACATATGCACAAGGTTATTCATTATAGTATTATCTGTAATTGCAAGATATTTTATTTCCTGAACAGCTAATGTTCAAGAATAGGATATTGGTTAAATGCTGTACTAAGTCACTTCAGTTGTATCCATCCAATTCTTTGCAACCCTATGGACTGTAGCCCACCAGCCTCCTCTGTCCATGGGGATTCTTCAGGCAAGAATACTGGAGGTGGTTGCTATGTCCTCCTCCAGGGGATCTTCCCAACCCAGGGATTGAACCTGCAGCTCTATGTCTTCTGCACTGGCAGGCGGGTTCCTTACTACTAGTGCCACTTGGGAAGCCCTTTATTGATTGAATAAACCAAGGCATATACAATTAATTATGGTATAGTATAAACTGTGGTATATAATGTGGTACTATTTTATATATTTATGTAAAAATAATAAAAGATTTTTATAAACTACATGGAGGGCTTTCTAGGAGATAATGTTAAGTGGAAAAAAATTTTAAAGGGTATGTAGTATGCTAACTTTTGGTTCAGAAAGAAGTAATCAGAAAAATGATAAAATAGATATTAACTTTATAAGATGAAGCACAGAAAAGATAAGCAAAAGAAGAAAGGGAGAGAGAGAGGACTGGGGAATGCACAGGAACACACTGGAAAGAAATGATGCTCTTAAGTATACCTTTGGTAAGTAGGTCAATATGTTGCATACATTTCAAAAATAGAACTAAATCAACAAGGCTAAGAAGAGGAATGAAAACTGAAAGCAAATGAAATGAGCCTGCTGCTGCTGCTAAGTTGTTTCAGTTGTGTCTGACTCTGTGCGACCCCAGAGACTGCAGCCCACCAGGCTCCCCTATCCCTGGGATTCTCCAGGCAAGAACACTGGAGTGGGGTGCCATTTCCTTCTCCAATGCATGAAAGTGAAAAGTGAAAGTGAAGTCGCTCAATTGTGTCTGATTCTTAGCGACCCCATGGACTGCACCCCACAAGGCTCCTCCATTCATGGGATTTTCCAGGCAAGAGTACTGGGGTGGGGTGCCATTGCCTTCTCTGGAAATGAACCTACTGAAGGGTTTAAAAACCAACAATGATCCCAATTAGTCATAAATACAGTGTTTGAAACATACCCTCAATCTTGGGCAAGAGGGTGGGGAAAGACAGAAACCAAATTACTGAATATTTTCAGTAGGGCTTTCTCTTTTTTGTTGTTGTTGGTAGTGGTACATGCTAAGTAATTCTGTAACAGGGGTGGAAGCACTGCAGGATTGGAGCAAACATATAAATCTGTTGATGTAAGAGTCAGGTTTAACATCATGGAAAAAACACACACGAAATGAAAGAAGGCAAGCAGACCTGAGAGACTAAAACTAAAGGTGTCTAAGAGTCCTCATGATTTCTTGAATATAAGTATGCATGAACATATGCATATTTATGTGCACATGCATATGTATGTGTCTATGAATACATGTACATGTGCATAAAAACTAAGGAGTAGGGATCCAAGTTAAAATACTATGTGTATTGGGTGGTTTGATTCACTGATGGAGGAGGTAATTTTGTTTAATTTAGTAACAATGGCACCTGTAAGATCCATCAATACAGATGCTTCCTACTTTTACTCAGACCTCTAAGCTTTCATAAATAAACATAATTACACATTAGACAAGGTCTCTATGTCTCCAGTGGGGACCTGAGGACATACCCTTACAAAGTTCCAAGTAAGGAGGGGAAAAATTGCATTCCTTTGGCCTTTTGGATACTGGTGAGCAAATTTCCGTGATTCCCATTCCCATTATAGAAGGATGAGAAGGAAACAAATAATTCTGTATAGTTTTATTTCACCACAACTCTTTTCCAGACACAACTATGAGTAAATAGACTTTGGGCCTCTACAAACCCCAAATATTGCGGTTTCTACTAAAGAATACATTATTGGTAGAAATGTACTTTTTATATCAACTAGCACAACCCCCACAATGCCCCCACCATGAGATTTACTGAGTTTAGGGTATTTTAATGGAGTACATTAAGGGGAGATAAGAAAGCCTTCCTCAGAGATCAATGCAAAGAAATAGAGGAAAACAACAGAATGGGAAAGACTAGAGATCTCTTCAAGAAAATTAGAGATACCAAGGGAACATTTCATACAAAGATGGGATCAACAAAGGACAGAAATAGTCCATTCTGTTAGGTATGGACCTAACAGAAGCAGAAGATATTAAGAAGAGGTGGNCCCCACAAGGCTCCTCCATTCATGGGATTTTCCAGGCAAGAGTACTGGGGTGGGGTGCCATTGCCTTCTCTGGAAATGAACCTACTGAAGGGTTTAAAAACCAACAATGATCCCAATTAGTCATAAATACAGTGTTTGAAACATACCCTCAATCTTGGGCAAGAGGGTGGGGAAAGACAGAAACCAAATTACTGAATATTTTCAGTAGGGCTTTCTCTTTTTTGTTGTTGTTGGTAGTGGTACATGCTAAGTAATTCTGTAACAGGGGTGGAAGCACTGCAGGATTGGAGCAAACATATAAATCTGTTGATGTAAGAGTCAGGTTTAACACCATGGAAAAAACACACACGAAATGAAAGAAGGCAAGCAGACCTGAGAGACTAAAACTAAAGGTGTCTAAGAGTCCTCATGATTTCTTGAATATAAGTATGCATGAACATATGCATATTTATGTGCACATGCATATGTATGTGTCTATGAATACATGTACATGTGCATAAAAACTAAGGAGTAGGGATCCAAGTTAAAATACTATGTGTATTGGGTGGTTTGATTCACTGATGGAGGAGGTAATTTTGTTTAATTTAGTAACAATGGCACCTGTAAGATCCATCAATACAGATGCTTCCTACTTTTACTCAGACCTCTAAGCTTTCATAAATAAACATAATTACACATTAGACAAGGTCTCTATGTCTCCAGTGGGGACCTGAGGACATACCCTTACAAAGTTCCAAGTAAGGAGGGGAAAAATTGCATTCCTTTGGCCTTTTGGATACTGGTGAGCAAATTTCCGTGATTCCCATTCCCATTATAGAAGGATGAGAAGGAAACAAATAATTCTGTATAGTTTTATTTCACCACAACTCTTTTCCAGACACAACTATGAGTAAATAGACTTTGGGCCTCTACAAACCCCAAATATTGCGGTTTCTACTAAAGAATACATTATTGGTAGAAATGTACTTTTTATATCAACTAGCACAACCCCCACAATGCCCCCACCATGAGATTTACTGAGTTTAGGGTATTTTAATGGAGTACATTAAGGGGAGATAAGAAAGCCTTCCTCAGAGATCAATGCAAAGAAATAGAGGAAAACAACAGAATGGGAAAGACTAGAGATCTCTTCAAGAAAATTAGAGATACCAAGGGAACATTTCATACAAAGATGGGATCAACAAAGGACAGAAATAGTCCATTCTGTTAGGTATGGACCTAACAGAAGCAGAAGATATTAAGAAGAGGTGGCAAGAATACACAGAAGAACTGAACAAAAAAGATCTTCATGACCAAGATAATCATGATGGTGTGATCACTCACTAGAGCCAGACATCTTGGAATGTGAAGTCAAGCAGGCCTTAGGAAGCATCACTACAAACAAAGCTAGTGGAGGTGATGGAATTCCAGTTGAGCTATTTCTAATCCTAAAAGATGATGCTGTGAAAGTGCTGTACTCAACATGCCAGCAAATTTGGAAAACTCAGCAGTGGCCACAGAACTGGAAAAGGTCAGTTTTCATTCCAATCCCAAAGAAAAGCAATGCCAAAGAATGCTCAAACTACCACAAAATTGCACTCATCTCACACGCTAGTAAAGTAATGCTCAAAATCCTCCACGCCAGGCTTCAGCAATACACGAACCATGAACTTCCAGATGTTCAGAAGAACCAGAGATCAAATTGCCAATATCCGCTGGATCATGGAAAAAGCAAGAGAATTACAGAAAAACATCTATTTCTGCTTTATTGACTATGCCAAAGCCTTTGACTGTGTGGATCACAATAAACTGTGGAAAATTCTGAAAGAGATGGGAATACCAGACCACCT
>SJYW01048783.1:76212-92487 GCA_006410735.1 Raphicerus campestris
AGTCCAACTCTCACATCCATACATGACTACTGGAAAAGCCATAGCCTTGACTAGAAGGACCTTTGTTGGCAAAGTAATGTCTCTGCTTTTCAATATGCTATATCTAGGTTGGTCATAACTTTCCTTCCAAGGAGCAAGCGTCTTTTAATTTCATGGCTGCAGTCATCATCTGCAGTGATTTTGGAGCCCCCCAAAATAAAGTCCAACACTGTTTCCACCCGTACCCCATCTATTTGCCATGAAGTGATGGGACCAGATGCCATGATCTTAGTTTTCTGAATGTTGAGCTTTAAGCCAACTTTTTCACTTTCCTCTTTCACTTCCATCAAGAGGTTCTTTAGTTTTTCTTCACTTTCTGCCATAAGGGTGGTGTCCCTCGCATATCTAAGGTTATTGATATTTCTCCTGACAATCTTGATTCCAGCTTGTGCTTCATCAAGCCCAGTGTTTGTCATGATGTATTCTGAATAGAAGTTAAATAAGCGGGGTGACAATATACAGCCTTGATGTACTCCTTTTCCTATTTGGAACCAGTCTGTTGTTCCATGTCCAACTGCTTTCTGACCTGCATGTAAATTTCTCAAGAGTTGATTTAGTACCATAATACTATGTTGTGATAGTCACTCAGTTCTGTCTGACTCTTTGTGACTCCACAGAGTATAGTCCATGGAATTTTCCAGACCAGAATACTGGAGTGGGTAAGCCATTCCGTTCTCCATGGGATCTTCCCAACCCATGGATTGAACCCAGGTCTCCTGCATTGCAGGCAGATTCTTTACCAGCTGAGTCACCAAGGTAGCCCGAAAATTTTGGAGTGGTTAGCCTACCCCTTCTCCAGTGGATCTTCCCAACCCAAGGATCGAACCGGGGTCTCCTGCATTGCAGGTGGATTCTTTACCAGCTGAGCTAGTTTTAGGTACACAGCATAGTGATTCACTATTTTTTCAGACTATAATCCATTATAGGTTATTACAAGATAATGGGTATAATTCTTTGTGCTCTATAGTATATCTTTGCTGCTTATCTATTTTATACACAGAAGTTTGTATCGGTTCATCCCACCACAACTGTCCTTCCCATCTTTCGTACCCCTTTTGATAACCATATGTTAGTGTTCTATATCTGTGAGTTTTGTTTCTACTTTGTAAAAACATTCATTTTTATTATTTTTGAGATTACAGATATGAGTGATATCATACAGCATATGTCCTTCTCTAATTTGTCTCACTATAAAATGCTCTCTGGAATCCATCCATGTAACTGCAAATGTCAGTCAGTGCTGCACTCCTTTTCATGGCTGAGTAACATTCCATTGTATACCTCATCTTAATCCTGTCATCTGTGCCTAATTCCTTGCATAAGCTTTTCAGTTCTGAAGGAGAACAACTGTCTTTGTCCTTAGCCTTTGATTCACCTAACAAGATGCTGAATGTTTCAGATGAGAGACTCAATACAAAGGCTCTGAAAAACTAGAGAAGGAATTTCATATTTACTGATGGGTCCATAAACTTTGGAGGCTCTGCATGCTGAATTGTACCCTTGACCATTCTAGTATGCCCTGGAGCCAACAGATAGCCTATGAGGCAGTGAGTTGTTGAGATTCACACTTTAATTGAAAAAGAAAGCAAAGTCCTAAGGATTGTTTTCCCTAGCTACTCAGACTTTGCTGACTAAGGTAGTTTGCCTCTGAGAAAAAGAAGTCATTTTGTTAAACTAGGTGAGGGAGAGGATACGTTGTAGGGCTTGTCAGTGTAGAACCCATTGTATGATGTGCCAGTCCCTTTTTGCCCATTGAGGTAGAGGAAAAGGGGGATCAGAGACATGAACATCTGAGACCTTTTTCCCTCCTTGGTTGAGTGCACATCTGGCTTCAAAAGAAGTGCCCTTACACTGGAATTTCTGTTGCCTTGTAAAATATACTTGGAGCATCACTTACAGAGGTTCTTAAAGGCTCTATTAGCCACACTGCTGATCTCTAAAGTCATGGGTGGAGAAAGGACGGTAAAAATATTTTTGATCCGACTCAGATTTCTATTTAATTTCTGTCAGGTCAACTTTACCAGTTTTTAAGCTCAATTAAACCTGCTTATAAGATGATGTCTATTAGCTCACAGCACAATGCAGATCCTAACTGACAAATTTTAAGACATAGGAAAAGAAGCTACCAGCAAAACAGTACTAATTGACCACTGAATAGACCTAAAAATGCTAATGGGCACCCACTCCTAGATGATCTGGTTAAACATTTTCCCAAAGAAATCTCTAGGTCTAGTTCCTAACCAGTGGGGCCTCAAAGAGAACATTAATAGGTGTTTTACCAAAGAGCTCCTAGCCAAGTAGTGGGCTATGGGTCCCAGCACACACTAAAGTCCAAATTGTGATGACACCTGTAACTAATATTGATACAAATGCTCCTCTCTCTGTTCCAAGTGACACTAACGTGAGTCAGAGAAGCCTCCATTACTTTTATTCAAACCTCCCAGCTTTAAACCATAAGCAACATCAGGCGTTATGTCAATATTCCAACATCATCAGTGGTTATCTGAGCATGTGTGCTAAAGTCAGAACTCAAAGTAGGGGGCAGGGATATTGTATTTCTAGAGTCATTTGGTTGACTGGTGCAGAGGTGACCATGATCTCCATGACCTTCCACGGCACAAGGGCCCTGTCATGGGTAGAGGCATCCATTGGGCTTCTGTTCCCATAATTACCTGAAGCTGGCTGAAAGGCACACAAATTCCAGAGAGACAATTATTCACCTGCTATTGTCCTTTTGGAACTGGTGATGGACAGGGAGGCCTGGCGTGCTGCAATTCATGGGGTCACAAAGAGTCAGACACTAGTGAGCGACTGAACTGAACTGAACTGATTGTCCTTGGGGCACTGATCTGCTGGTCATCATCAAATAATCTTAAGAATAGAATTTTCAATCTAAGGTATCAGTATTCTACTTTTTTCTCTAAGTAGCTCATGGTATTCACTATTTAGTCAAAGTGTATTATTTCTATAAAATATACCTCAAAGATACATAATCATGAAACCAAATAAAAACATCTTCTAATGAGCTTAATTTATAGTAATTAAAACTTTTATATAGCTTTTATTGTTTTTCAGTTCCTAAGTCGTGTTCAACTCTTAGCAACCCCATAGACTGCAGCACACCAGAGTCCTCTGCCCTCTAATATTACCCAGAGTTTGCTCAAATTCCTGCCCATTGAGTCGGTGATGCTATCTAACTATACTTACTAGTAAGTGTTTCCTCTTTGTGAAAACTTGGTTTCTTCACTTGAATCTCTGATTTTGACCTGGAGTCTTGACACTCAAACATAAGATTTCCATCTAGTACTTGATCCTGAGCTGCACAGAGAGAAGAATTAAGCCCACTAAATTAAAAAAAAAAAAAGAGAGATTTCTACTGAGAAATTCCTAGATTTCAAATTTATAACAAGTGAATAGTAGCTGCTGCTGCTACTGCTGCTAAGTCGCTTCAGTCATGTCCGACTCTGTGCGACCCCACAGACGGCAGCCCACCAGGCTTCTCTGTCCCTGGCATTCTTCAGGCAAGAATGCTGGAGCAAGTTGTTATGAAGGTACAAGAACATCACTATACTGCGAGATCTTATTTGAAAACTATGAAGAATCTTAATGAACGTGAGGAAGGTATTTTACCACATCATTAATATTTCTAGACTTCAAATATGTTTTATAGTAGACTCTTACCTTCAGATATTTCTGAATGTTTTTGCCTAATATATATTGATAGAGCAAACAAAGAAAATACATACATGCAAGCTAATGCATAGCAGCATATTTATAATTACAAAAAACTCAAAATCACTTAAACATACAAGCATAGGAGATTGGTAGCTAAAGTAACAAATGTAAACTATGAAATTACAGACTATGGGCTATAAAGTGGCACACAGTTGTACAAATACCTGTACAAACAGGTATAAAAGGAATGAAGATCCCAACAAACTGACTTGGAAGCATTTCTAGGAATTAACTCTTGATGGACCAAAAAAAAAAAACCTTAAAGAGAGACTACCTAGTGTGCCATCTTTAAGAAAATAATGAAAGATAATTTTTAAAAATGACAAAAGATGCTAATCTATAAAAAAGGAAATAAAGAAGGAGGCGTCCCTGGTGGCTCAGTGGTAAAGAATCTGCCTGTGGATGTAGGAGATATGGTTCGATCCCTGATCTGGGAGGATCCCACATGCCTTGGAGCAACCAAGCCCACAACTATTAAGCCTGTGTTCTAGAGCCCATATGCCGCAACTACTGAAACCTGTGTGCCCTACAGCCTATGCTCAAAAAGAGAAGCCACCGCAACGAGAAGGCCTCACACTACAACTAGAGGGTAGCCCCCACTCATCAAAACTAGAGAAAAGCCTCCACAGCAGTAAAGATCCAAAACATCCAAAAATAAAGTAAAATTATAAAAAAATAAGCACAGGAAATATAAACCAAAAACAACATACACCATGTGTGTGCTTAGTTGCATCTGATTCTTTGCGACTCCGTGGACTGCTAGGCTTTTCTGTCCATGGAATTTTCTAAGCAAGGTTAATGGAGTGTGTTGCCATTTCCTACTACAAAGGATCTTCCTGACCCATGGATACAATGCATGTCTCCTGAGTTTCCTGTGTTGGGAGGTGGATTCTTTACCACTGTGCCAGTAGCTCACAAAAGTCACTGCAGACATGGCTGGCTAAGCAACACCTAGTGACTACTATTTGCTATCAGCCTATCTATGACACTGATGGATACTCCAAGATGTGGTGAATTTCTGACACTCGTGTCTAATGAAAGAGAACTCAGGTTTCTCAGCTTCACTTGACCAGCAACCAGAAGAGACTATACAGACTCCACCATGGAGGAGCTATTCTTGTTAATTTAGTGTGGGACACTGACACCTGGTTAGCTGTGTCTCAACAGAACCCCTGGTTCCGAGTTCCCTGACAGGGGCCACTGTATCCAAGGAGGACAAAGGAGGAAGGTGCAGAGAAAAAGACACAAACACCTGAGACAATTTCCTTCTTCTTCTGGCTGACATTTATTTTCTGAAAACTGTCCATGCATGGTGAGCTCCCTGCCACTGGAAACACTAATTACCCAGCAATGGAGGCTCAAAGAAAGGATGGATGGACTCCACCACTCACCCTGTGCCATAAAGTGAACCATGGAGGCCAACACAGCCTCATGAGACTCAAACTATTGATCACATTTATTACTAATAACCAGCTTGTCCCTCTGCTACCCACACTGGCCTTAAGCTGAATCTGACAACTCTATTTTTACCTAGAACACTTGGCTTTTCAAAATAAATAAGATGAGGGATTAGACTAATATCCTTTTGTTCCCAGCGGCATCTGATGATATAAGCCAACTCAGAATTTAAAGTGGCAATGAGGGGAGCCCATCCATTGGGCCATTTGGCTTCTACTTTACCAATAACTGTTATCTTCACAACTCTGATACCATGATGAAAGGCTGCCATGATGAAAAGTAATGCTTTTTGACCCTTAATTATACCTGACCATGGTGCAGGTGACTTTGGGCATTATAAATCTCTATTTCATACCCCCTACAACTAAATACATCATTAGTGCAGATGTATTTTCTGTGTGAACTCCAATTCACATCAGCCCCAAGCCATGATGAGTACTGCTGCACTCAGAGTCATTTCAGTGGGCACATGGAAGACTATAAACCTACCAGACTACCAATGCCTACAGACTTGTCTCCAGAAACAACTACTAATAAGAGAAAAAGTAATGCCTGCCCTGTTTGATAAGTTTAAGTGAACCAAACATTTCTGTGAGATTCCTTCTCCATTCAACAACTAAGACAACCTGTGCATACGGGCTTATCTGCTTACAGACTTAACTATAGGCAGCTTAGTGCTGTGGTACAGATCAGGACACTGGCCTGATGTAGTGACACTGTAACTGCCCTAGAGGCTCTTGACTCACCTGAAGGAAATAGGTATGAAGCAATTCATGTTACAAATGCTCTTTTCAGCATCCCTGTCTACAAGATGATCAGGTTCACTTTGGCTTTTCTGTAACAGGTTTTACTAGACCTTTAATGTTCTTGTCTGAAATGCAGTACTTAGGTACAGTCTCAAAAACGACACAAGGATCTTGATTTGTTTCCAAGGCAAACCATTCAACATCACAGTAAACCAAGTCTATGCCCCCAACCCCTAATGCTGAAAAGCTGAATGGTTCTATGAAGATCTACAAGACCTTTTAAGCTAACACCAAAAGAAAGATGTCCTTTTCATCATAGGGAATTGGAATGAAAAAGAAGGAAGTCAAGAGAAATCTGGAGTAATAGCCAAGTTTGACCTTGGAGTACAAAATGAAGCAGGACAAAGCCTAACAGAGTTTTGCCAAGAGAACCCACCGGTCATAGCAAACATCCTCTTCCAACAACACAGGAGACAGTTCTACATATGGGTTTCTCTAGATGGTCAATACCAAAATCAGACTGATTATATTCTCTGCAGCCAAAGATGGAGAGGCTCTATACAGTCAGCAAAAACAAGACCTGGAGCTGACTAACTGTGGCTCAGATCATGAAGTCCTTATTGAAAAATTCAGACTTAAATTGAAGAAAGTAGGGAAAACCACTAGGCCATTCAGATATGATCTAAATCAAATCTCTTATGATTATACAGTGGAAGTGACTAATAGATGTAAGGGATTAGATCTGATAGAAAGACTGCCTTAAGAACTATGGACAGAGATTCATAACATTGTACAGGAGGCAGTGACCAAAACCAAAGAAATCAAGAAGGCACAATGGTTGTCTGAAAAGGAATTATAAAGAGCTGAGGGAAAAAAGAGATATAAAAGGCAAAGGAAAAAGGGAAAGATATATTCAAACAAATGCAGAGTTCCAGAGAATAGCAAGGAGAGATAAGAAAACCTTCTTAAACAAACAATGCAAAGAAATAGAGGAAAACGATAGAATAGGAAAGACTAGAGATCTCTTCAAGAAAATTGGAGATATCACGGGAACATCTCATGCAAACATGGGCACAATAAAGGAGAGAAATGGCAAGGACCTAACAGAAGCAGAAGAGATTAAGAAGAGGTGGCAAGAATACACAGAAATGTACAAAAAAGGTCTCAATAACCCACACAAGCACGATGGTTAGTCACTTACCTAGAGTCAGACATCCTGAAATGTGAAGCCAAGTGGGCCTTAGGAAGCATTACTGTGAGCAAAGCTAGTGGAATGGTGAAATTATGTGTCCATCTAGTCAAAGCTATGGTTTTTCCACTAGTCATGGATGGATGTGAGAATTTGGACCATAAAGAAGGCTGAACTACAAAGAAATGATGCTTTTGAAATGTGGTACTGGAGAAGACTCTTGAGAGTCCCTTGGACAACAAGGAGATCAAACCAGTTAATCCTAAAGGAAATCAACCCTGAATATCATTTCAAGGACTGATGCTGAAGCTGAAGTTCCAATACTCTGACTACCTGATGTGAAGAGCTGACTCACTGGAAAAGACCCTGATGCTGGGTAAGATTGTGGCAGGAGGAGAAGGGTATATCTAAGAATGCGTTTAATGTGTTGGTTGGATGACATCACTGACTCAATGGACATGCTGCTGCTGCTAAGTAGCTTCAGTCGTGTCTGACTTTGTGCAACCCCATAGACAGAAGCCCACTAGGCTCCTCTGTCCCTGGGATTCTGAAGGCAAGAATACTGGAATGGGTTGCCACTTCCTTCTCCAATGCATGAAAGTGAAAAGTGAAAATGAAGTCACTCAGTTGTGTCTGACTCTTCATGACCCCATGGACTGCAGCCTATCAGGCTCCTCCGTCCATGGGATTTTCCAGGCAAGAGTACTGGAGTGGGTTGCCATTACCTTCTCTGCAATAGACATGAGCTTCAGCAAACTCTGGGAGATAGTGAAGGACAGGGAAGCCTGGCATGCTGCAGTTCATGGGGTTGCAAAGAGTCAGACACAACTAAGAGACTGAACAAATGTCCTTCCAGAAGGTTGAGCAGGAAGTCCAGCTCCCAGATGCAGCACCAACCTCCACATATAATCAATGTCTCCTACTTGGTACAGGCAAGGGTACTACCCAACCAGAACTGGATGCCATTTTGACCCACATGTGGCACTATGTCTAGGACATTATCATGGACAAGTCACAAGACCTGTGACTCATGGGAAATTCCTGGGAATAAACTGGGAAGGGAGAGTAGGTCTCTCTCATGAGGCAATAATTGCCAAGATTTAGTCATGCTCAGACTCTCAGTCCCAAAGAATGCTCAATGACTGGTGGGACTCACATACGGTAGCAGACACTGGTACTCACACATCCCCCTGCAGGGTCACCTTAATGACAGCACCCAGCGATCAGGTTACCAAAAAGACCTGCATGCTGAGTGGGGCCTGACAACAGAATGCCCTGGAGGCCCTCCAAATGCCTACACAGGCAACACTTTTCCTTTCATTAAATCTGCAGCCTTTTAAGTTATAGGTCTCAGTAACCTTTTTGATCCCTATTAGAGTCTGTGGTAAAAGAACATGGCCACACATTAGAGGTGCCCATCTGGCTCTCAGATCCCTAATCTTGTATTTGCTGGCTGAAAGAAGACACCCTTTCAAAGACTGCATACAAGTTTGGGGCCTTGGTGAACACTGAATGCAGAAGTCTCTCCATGAAATAGTCTATTCAGAAGAAACTCTAACCAAATGCTAAATGGTTCTTTCTCTGTAGTTGTTTTATATTATTCAGAGTTAAAGTGTAAAATTGCTATATATTAAATGCTCAAAGATATATTCTTGAACTAAAGAAAAAAGATATGACGAGGTTTTTTTTTTTTTTTAATTTAAAGGCATCTATAATTTTATGGACTTCCCAGATGGTTCAGCAGTAAAGAATCCACTTGCCAATGTAGGAGACACAGATTCAATCACTGGGTTGGGAAGATCCCCTGGAGAAGTAAATGGCAACCCACTCTAGTATTCTTGCCTGGGAAATCCCATGGACAGAGGAGACTGGTGGGCTATAGTCTATGGGCTCACAAAAAAGCTGGACATGACTTAGGGAGTAAAATAGCAATGATAGTACTTGTTACACTTACTGATGTGTTTGCCTCCTTTGGAAGTTTTCTGTTCCTTTATTGGAAGCTTTGACACTGATTCTTGATGCTGAAGCACAGGAGCTTTGTCTGGAGCATCTTCATGAGCTACACAAAAGAAATATATTGAGTTCCTTTACAGACAGACAGATGTACTAAGAATTCTCTAGATTTCAAATTTGTAACAATATACAGCATGTTTTCTCATATTTTGAAAAAAGTTTTTATAAGTAAATTACCATAACGGGTCCTATCCTTTCATGGGAAATAGATGAGGAAACAGTGGAAATAGTGTCAGACTGAATTTTTGGGGGCTCCAAAATCACTGCAGATGGTGACTGCAGCAATAAAATTAAAAGATGCTTGCTCCTTGGAAGGAAAGTTATGACCAACCTAGATAGCATATTCAAAAGCAGAGATATAACTTTGCTAACAAAGGTCCATCTAGTGAAGGCTATGGTTTTTCCAGTGGTCATGTATGGATGTGAGAGTTGGACTGTGAAGAAAGCTGAGCACTGAAGAATTGATGCTTTTGAATTGTGGTATTGGAGAAGACTCTTGCGAGTCCCTTGGACTGCAAGAAGATCCAACCAGTCCATTCTAAAGGAGATCAGTCCTGGGTTTTCACTGGAAGGACTGATGCTGAGGCTGAAACTCCAATACTTTGGCCATCTCATGCAAAGAGTTGACTCACTGGAACAGACCCTGATGCTGGGAGGGATTGGGGGCAGGAGAAGGGGACAATAGAGGATGAGATGGCTGGATGGCATCACCGACTTGATGCACATGAGTTTGGGTAAACTTGGGAGTTGGTGATGGACAGAGGGCCTGGCGTGCTGCGATTCATGGGGTTGCAAAGAGTCAGGCACGACTGAGTGACTGAACTGAACTGAACCATAATGTCAGATGTGAAATAAACATTATGAGAACATTTTTAACTGGTATACCATAAAGAAGCTGTTTCAGTAATATTTGTGGACATTTTATATGTATGTGTGTATGTGTTTAGATATGCACATACACATACACATATATATAAGGTCTCAAGTTTTCATAGGTTATTTATATTATAGGCCAGTTCATGCTTATTGAACTAAAAATACAAATGAATATGTCCATGGTTTCTCATTACAACAAGTTTGTAAATGTAAAATATTCTAAACCATATAAATTCTAAGGATAAAAATTCAGTTAAATAAACTAACGTATATATTACCCACTGATTTATAATATAAATTATGGTAAACACTGTGGGACAAACAGCTGTACCTAAACCTATAATCTGAATGAAATTAATCTCTATATACTGACTTACAGGGATTTCTAGGAATAAAGTTAAGTTTAAAAAAAAACTAAAAAGGGAAAATCTAGCATGTAAACTTTGGGTAAGGAAGAAAAAGAAATTAGAAAAAAACAAGGAAAGATAAATAAATAGATGAAACCCAGGAAAAGTATCATAAATCAATGTACTTGGTTGGGTACAAGATGAGAGGGAAGATTTTAAAAGGAAGGATAAGCCTGTAAAAATATCTCTTTGTACATTTTTTAACTTTCGGAAGTAGATTCATGCCCTATATATTTGAAAATATAATTCAGCCATAAGGGTAAGAAGATGGAATAGAAAGAAAAGGTAAATTGATATGATTCTGCTGAAAGCAAAATAAAAGCAGTAATTCATTGATATGGTATTTAATACAAACCCGCATAGCTGGATATGGGAGTGGGGTGGGTAGGGGAAAGTCAACGACAGTCAAGTCATGAGATCATTTTCAATCTTGGCTGTTGTCTTAGTGGTATGTGCAAAGTTATTCTGAAACCATGTGTGAAGCATTACAGGATGGAGCCAATGAGTAATCATGCTGATGCTCTTTAGAACTCGAGCTACCCGAGCCCTGGGATCCATAAAATGGCAGGAGCTTTTTGTTTGGGGTTCCTTCAGCTGGGAGACCACCCCTCACCTCAGTCTGCACTGATGTGTCTGCCCCTTGGCAGGGGCTCTTCCATAATGTGAAAGGGAACACAGCAGAGCTGGTGATCTCCCCTGTCTGATCTACAGCCTACACTCCGAGGGTAAGTGAATAATGGTTCATTGTAACCTTGAGTTCGGTTGCTATGTTAATAGACCTATTCAGAAACTGGCATTTATTTTCTCTCATTACCAAGTTAGCACAAGGAGCAGGGTGGTCAATGAAGCCCAGTGCTTGTGTGGAGGGAACACTTTGGGAAGTGCCAGCCAGCATGCAGGACATGGTGACAAGGGAGCTACCAGAGACCCATAAGGCACTCTGCCAGCAGGGAAATGACTCTCCTAAAATTGATGCCACAGGGATCTGGAGAGTGCTACTATGTTATTTCCAAAGTTTTCATCAAATTGAAGTTGACTTAAAATATTGTGTTAGTTTCAGGTGTACAGCATAGTGATTCACTATTTTTGCAGACTATAATTCATTATTGGTTATTGCAAGATAATGAATATAATTCCCTGTGCTATATAGTATATTGTTGTTGCTTACCTATTGTATACACAGTAGTTTGTATCTGTTCATCCCAACCCCTGATGGTGCTTCCCATCCTTCATCTCCCTTCTGATAATCACAAGTTTGAGTTCTATATATGTGAGTCTGTTCCTATTTTGTATACACATTTATTTTTTAGAATCTAAATATAAGTGGTATCATACAGTATTTGCCTGTCTCTGTTGACTTGTCTCTCTATATAATACTCTCTGGGTCTGCACATGTTGCTATGTTGCTACAAGTATCAGTATTTCACGCTTTTCATGGCTGAGTGATAATTCTACTGTATGCCTCATCTTAATCCATCATCTGTGCCTGGATTATTTGCATAAGCTTTTCAGTTCTGAAGTAGAACAACTGTCTATCCCCTTAGCCTCTGATTCACCTACCAAGATGCTCAATGAGTAAAGGAGAGACTCAACACATAGGCTTTGAGAAAATTAGAGATGCAGCTTTACAGCTACTAATGGGTCCAGAGTCTTTGGAGGTCCTGCATGCTGAATTGCACCCTGGAACCACTGTCAGCTTTAGCATGTCCTGGAACTGACAGACAGTCTATGGACAGTGAGTTGTTGAGATTCATACTTTAATTAAAAACATACAAGGTCCTGAGGATTGCTCTGCCTAGCAACTTAGCGAAACATCAGTGAATAAGGTAGTCTGCCTGCATGAAAAGGAAGTCATTTTATTAAACTAGGTGAGGGAGAGGGTACACTGTAGGGCCTGTCACTGTAGAATACACTGTATGATGTGCCAGTCCCTTATTGCCCAATGAGGCAGAGGAAAAGAGGGATCAGAGACGTGAACACCTAGGGCCTTTTCCCCTCCTTGGTTCAGTGCATGTTTGGCTCCAACAGAAGAGCCCTTACACTGGAATTCCCCTTGACTTGAAAAACACACTTGGATCATCACTTGCAGAGGTTCTTAAAAGCTCCATGAGCCACACTGGTGTTCTCTAAAGTTACAGGTGGAGTGAGGACATTAAAAATATTTCTGATAAGACTCATATTTCTATTTAGTTTTCTTCAGGCCAACTTCACTGGTTTTTGAGCTCAGTTAAACTTACTTAAACGATAGAGGATGAGATGGCTGGATGGCATCACCGACTCGATGGACATAAGTCTGAGTGAACTCCAGGAGTTGGTGATGGACAGGGAGGCCTGGCGTGCTGCGATTCATGGGGTCGCAAAGAGTCGGACATGACTGAGCAACTGAACTGAACTGAAACTTACTTATAAGGTGATGTCTGTTGGTTCACGGCACAATACCTGACAAATTTCAAGGCAAGGGAAAAGTAGCTACAAACAAAACAGTACTAATTGACTACTGAATAGACCTAAAAATGCTAATGGACATCCACTCCTAGATGATCTAGTTAAAGATTTTCCCAAAGAAATCTCTAGGTCTAGTTCCTAACCAGTGGGGCCTCAAAGAGAACATTAATAGGCGTTTTACCAAAAAGCTTCTAGCCAAGTAGTGGGCCATGGGTCCTAGCACACTTCCTCACTAAAGTCCAAATTGCGATGGCACCTATAACTAATATTAATACAAATGCTCCTCCCTCTTTTCCAAGTGACATGAGTCAGAGAAGCCTCCATTACTTTTATTTAAACCTCCCAGCTTTAAATCATAAGCAACATTAGGGATTAGATCAATATTCCAACATCATCAGTGGTTATCTGAGCATGTGTGCCAAAGTCAGAACTCAAAGTAGGGAGCAGGGATATTGTATTTCCAGAGTCATTTGGTGACTGGTGCAGGGGTGACCATGACCTCCAACACAAGATACTGAGGGAAAAAGACAAATCTCTCTGGTTGTTCATTGGAGGCCATCATCAAGGACACCCTAGGTCAAAGCCTACATTGAGTGTATCCTGTCAGGCAACCACAGAACTCCATGTGCATTGCTTCCACTACTGAATGTTTGTTGACACAGATGTATTTCCTATGTAAGTGCACCTGCACTTACATTCAGCCCAAGCCCTGATGGGACCTGCTGCATTTAGGAGCAGTTTTCAGGGCACAGATAAGACTGAGAATCTCCAGACTAAACAGTGTTTCCTGTGTCTTATCCAACAAACTCATGGGAAGAAAAGATGTAATTGTTCTCATTGCTAAGCTTAATGAATAGAAATGTCTTCATGAGACTTTTCTCATCGGAATAACTAACTTGATCATTGCACACAGCCTCACACACATGTTACTCACCAATTCTGGTATGTCAATGCTATAGTATAGCCCTGAGCCCTGATGGTACTTGCCACTGTAATTGACATACAGGTGATTCTCCAAAGTAAAGGTACTCGAAGTCCCAAACCTGATAAATTCAATATACTTTGTATGTACTTTGTATGCATTCATCTGCATACAAGTGATCCCAGTCACTTTAAGCTTATATAGAAAAACTTGCGATATCTTACTAATGTTCTGCACATGGCCACCAAACAGCTCCAGTATCTGTAATCAGTGCACAGGTCACGAGTCTAAGTGGCCTTGCTCTTACAGGGAGGAATAGTTTTCACTCAAGTGGACCCAGACAAGGACACACGCAACAAGCACTAGATGCCCTGTGGACCCACCAGTGCCTCTTGGCTGGGCCATTAATACACACACTTATTTACCTGGTACCCTATTGAAACTCCTGAGTGTGATCTCTAAGAGGCATACCATAACCTTGGGCTATTCAGTTCCAACAAATGAAAAAAGGCCCAGCAGTTAGTGGGACTCTGCGACCACTTGCATTAGAAGTTACCTAGGAGCAGTCTTTGATGAAACTGATCTATGATGTTACCAAAAACGCTATTTCAGTGAGGCTACAACAAAGAGGGTACCCTAAAAGCCCTCAAACATGCCTCTTATATCAGAAACATCCCTTTACACTGGAATTTATGGCAAAATACCCCTGACACATGTTTAGAAATCCACTGGGCTTCTGTTACCATAATTACCTGGAGTTGGCTGAAAGGCACACAACTCTGGAGAGACAATTATTCACCTGCTCTTGTCCTTGAGGCATTCATCTTCTAGTCACAAAATAATATTAAGGACAGAAATTCCAACAAAGGAATCAATATATTTGCTTTTTCCCCCTAATTATCTCATGGTATTCATACATTAGTGAAACCATAGAATTTCTATAAAATTTATGCTCAAAAATATATAATATGAACCAAAATAAAAACATCTTCTAATGAGTTTAATTAAAGCAATATAATGCTTTTTTCAGCTTTTGCATTTACTACTAAGCCTTTCCCCTTTGTGAAAGCTTGGTTTTTTCACTTGAGTCTCTGATTTTGACACTGAACCTTGATGTACAGGCATACAATTTCCATCTGGTACTTCATCCTGAGCTAAAGAATTCAGCCCACTAGATTAAAAAAAAGATCTACTGGGAAATCCCTACATGGCAAATTTATACATGTGAACTATGGCAGTTTCTCTCAGTTTATGCAGTCATTAAATAACCATAATGTGTGATCTGTTATGGAAAATTATGAGAGTCTAAATGAGAATGTGTGGAAAGTATTTTATTGTTATTAATATTCCTAGATTTCAAAAACTAGTTGCTCTTTTTCTGAGTTTTCTTAATATTTTATGTTAATATTACATTTGGGCAAAAATAATTGAAGTTTTAAGTTGAACTTTGCCATTTGATACTGGAAAACATTCTTAAATAAATGTGGCTATGTTATATATCATTTTAATGTTCATTTCTCACTTTATGCTTTTTTGCAAATGACATGCTATTTATTTTGTATTTATTTTAGACTACAGAAATTATGTTAGACAGAAAGCAAATTCAAACAAAGTGCAATTGTGTGGTAGTTTGAGCATTCTTTGGCATTGCCTTTCTTCCAGGACTGGAATGAAAACTGACCTTTTCCAGTCCTGTGGCCACTGCTGAGTTTTCTAAATTTGCTGGCATATTGAATTCAGCACTTTCACAGCATCATCTTTTAGGATTTGAAATAGCTCAACTGGAATGCCATCACCTCCACTAGCTTTGTTCTTAGTGATGCTTCCTAAGGCCCCCCTGACTTCACATTCCAGGATGTCCGGCTCTAGGTGAATGTGAGTGATCACATCTTTGTAAGTATCTGGGTCATGAAGATCTTTTTTGTACAGCTCTTCTATGTACTCTTGCCACTCCTTAATATCTTCTGCTTCTGTTAGGTCCATACCATTTCTGTCCTTTATTGAGCCCATCTTTGCATGAAATGTTCCCTTCAGTTCAGTTGCTCAGTCGTGTCCGACTCTTTGCGACCCCATGAATCGCAGCACACCAGGCTTCCCTGTCCATCACCAACTCCTGGAGTTCACTCAGACTCACATCCATCGAGTCAGTGATGCCATCCAGCCATCTCATCCTCTGTTAACCCCTTCTCCTCCTGCCCCCAATCCCTCCCAGCATCAGAGTCTTTTCCAATGAGTCAACTCTTTGCATGAGGTGGCCAAAGTACTGGAGTTTCAGCTTTAGCATCATTCCTTCCAAAGAAATCCCAGGGCTGATCTCCTTCAGAATGGACTGGTTGGATCTCCTTGCAGTCCAAGAGACTCTCAAGAGTCTTCTCCAACACCACAGTTCAAAAGCATAATTCTTCGGCACTCAGCCTTCTTCACAGTCCAAACTCACATCCATAC
>SJYW01048783.1:100998-113299 GCA_006410735.1 Raphicerus campestris
ACTGACCTTTTCCAGTCCTGTGGCCACTGCTGAGTTTTCTAAATTTGCTGGCATATTGAATTCAGCACTTTCACAGCATCATCTTTTAGGATTTGAAATAGCTCAACTGGAATGCCATCACCTCCACTAGCTTTGTTCTTAGTGATGCTTCCTAAGGCCCCCCTGACTTCACATTCCAGGATGTCCGGCTCTAGGTGAATGTGAGTGATCACATCTTTGTAAGTATCTGGGTCATGAAGATCTTTTTTGTACAGCTCTTCTGTGTACTCTTGCCACTCCTTAATATCTTCTGCTTCTGTTAGGTCCATACCATTTCTGTCCTTTATTGAGCCCATCTTTGCATGAAATGTTCCCTTCAGTTCAGTTGCTCAGTCGTGTCCGACTCTTTGCGACCCCATGAATCGCAGCACACCAGGCTTCCCTGTCCATCACCAACTCCTGGAGTTCACTCAGACTCACATCCATCGAGTCAGTGATGCCATCCAGCCATCTCATCCTCTGTTAACCCCTTCTCCTCCTGCCCCCAATCCCTCCCAGCATCAGAGTCTTTTCCAATGAGTCAACTCTTTGCATGAGGTGGCCAAAGTACTGGAGTTTCAGCTTTAGCATCATTCCTTCCAAAGAAATCCCAGGGCTGATCTCCTTCAGAATGGACTGGTTGGATCTCCTTGCAGTCCAAGAGACTCTCAAGAGTCTTCTCCAACACCACAGTTCAAAAGCATAATTCTTCGGCACTCAGCCTTCTTCACAGTCCAAACTCACATCCATACATGACTACTGGAAAAACCATAGCCTTGACTAGACAGACCTTTGTTGGCAAAGTAATGTCTCTGTCTCTGCTTTTCAATATGCTATCTAGGTTGGGCATAACTCTTCTTCCAAGCAGTAATGGTCTTTTAAATTTTATGGCTGCAGTCATCATCTGCAGTGATTCTGGAGCCCCCAAAAATAAAGTTTGACACTGTTTCCACTGTTTCCCCATCTATTTTCCATGAAGTGATGGGACCAGATGCCATGATCTTCGTTTTCTGAATGCTGAGCTTTAAGCCAACTTCTCTAATTTTCTTGAAGAGATCTCTAGTCTTTCCCATTCTGTTGTTTTCCTCTATTTCTTTGCACTGATCACTGAGGAAGGCTTTCTTATCTCTCCTTGCTACTCTTTGGAACTCTGCATTCTTTGCTTTTTGCCTCTCTTCTTTTCACAGCTATTTGTAAGGCCTCTTCAGACAGCCATTTTTCTCTTTTGCATTTCTTTTTCTTGGGGATTGTCTTGACACCTGTCTCCTGTACAATGTCACAAACCTCCGTCCATAGTTCATCAGACACTCTATCAGATCTAGTCCCTTAAATCTATTTCTCACTTCTATTGTATAGTCATAAGGGATTTTATTTAGGTAATACCTGAATGGTCTAATGGTTTTCCCTACTTTCTTCAATTTAAGTCTTGACAATAAGGAGTTCATGATCCTGGCCACAGTCAGTTCCTGGTCTTGTTTTTGTTGACTGTATGGAGTGTCTCCATCTTTGAGATGCTTATTGAGAAGGTAAGCTCCTGATTGATTAGGCTGATCTAATTTAATTTACAGAAGGGTCCTACTACAGGGACCTTACTGGGCTGGATATGCAATAATGTCCACAGCGGACATAATTTAAAACTTTTATTTATCAGAAACAAAGGCAACATAACAAGCCAAATTAAAACTCTTCTTACTCTAGCTTGTAAACTAGCTAAAGAACAGGATAACAAATATTTATATGACAATCACTATACTTTGGAAATGGCACATAATTTTGGAATGCTATTAAAACAATGAAGTGCTCAGGAGAACTTTAAAAATCTTTTGTAATATAGCTGCCAAAACAGTTACCAATTACTGAAACAATAGGGCACTCATTCCAAGTCTGACACTACAGAAGTGAAAAGAAATCAGCTTGCTGATGCTGCAACAAAACAGGCAGTTTTAAATATTAATCTTGTCCATAAATGGATGTTGAATTTTGTCAAAGGCCTTCTCTGCATCTATTGAAATAATCATATGACTTTTATTTTTCAATTTATTAATGTGGTGAATTACACTGACTGATTTGCGGATATTGAAGAATCCTTGCATCCCTGGGATAAAGCCCACTTGGTCATGGTGTATGATTTTTTTAATGTNAATTGATGACGACCTAGTTATTACCTCCCCCACCCCCTCCCCAAAAGGCAGATCCACGACGCCCACCCCAGGGCGTTACACACAAGCCCTCTCTTCCTATCCCCGCCGAGGCGCTGTGCACACACTCACAGCTCGGTGTCCTCCAGGGCCGGTGGGCGCTCCAGCGCTTGCCTCCGCCTCCGCACGGCGCCCAGGATCTTCTTGCGGGGCCCCAGGGGCACGCTGATGCTGCGGAGGTCGAGGTCCGAGCAGAGCATGAGCGCCTCCAGGTCGATCTTCTCCTGCCGCAGGAGGGAAGTGAAGTCCTCCATGTGCAGGGAGGCCAGGAACGTTTCCAGCGGACTGGTCTCGGGCTCCAGGTCTTCATCCAGGCCCAAGTCCAGCTCGTCCCAGGGCAGCTCCTCCCCGCAGCTGCGGTCTTGCAGGCTGTTGGCACTGCCCAGGCTGTCGTCGTCGAGGCTGGGGGAGCTTTGCAGCCGCCCCCGCGGCGAGCCCGCGCCGTCTAGTGCCGCGTCCTCGTGGCCCAGGCCGTGCAGCCCGCTGCTCAGGTAGTTTCTGCGGAACACCATGGTGCCCAGGCCCGGGCGGGTAAACAGGGAGTCGTGGCCGGAGTCGGTGCTGACCTCCGAGTGCGCAGGCTCGGCCGCCAGCGTGGCACGGGAGACGCTGTCCTCGTCCGAGAGGAACATGTCCCGGAGCGGGGCGCGGCCCCACTCCTTGGGGTTGGCGTAGGTGCCCTGGCGCACGAACATCACGTCGCTGCCCAGCTGCAGGCCAGAGAGCGAGCGCACGCTCTTGCGTCCGTCCTCAGAGATCTTGAAGGTGCCCTCGCCTCCCTGCTTGCGCCGCTCCAGCTTCCGCTGGATCTTGGTCTTGCCCGCCTTGGCGGTGCCGTGCAGCGTGGCCTGCGAATAGGGCAGGTGGCCGGCGAGCGCCAGATGCTGCAGCCGGCCGCTCAGGGTGCTGGACGTGAGGCTGGAGAAGCTGAGCGAGTCGGCGCGCTCGGCCAGCTCGCGCCGGTAGCGCCGCTCCATGCGCTCGTGGTGCTTGCGCTGCAGCTTGGCGCACTCGCGGATGCGCCGCTCCGCCTCGCGGAAGGCCTTGTCCTTCAGCTTGCCCACCAGCTTGGGGCTGAGGCCGCTCTGCTTGGCCGCGATGGAGTCCAGGTAGCGCACGCATTCCATGTGGCCCTTCATGGCGGCCATGTCCAGCGGCGTGTGGTAGTCGTTGTCCAGGCACCAGATGTTGGCCCCGAAGGACACCAGGAAGGAGAGGCAGTGCAGGTGGCCATTGGAGGCCGCCAAGTGCAGGGGCGTGTTGCCCCAGATGTCGCACTTGTCCGGGTCACCCCTGCGGGACGACACGCGGGGAGGGGTGAGGAGCCATCGCAAACTCAGGCCGACACTCGGCAGACAGCCGCTGCAGGTGGGGGAGGCGGTTGTTCTGGTTGAACTTCCCCCAAGGCACCCCAGAGGGACTCGACGGCCTGAGATCGCTTCTCCGACTCCAGGACACCCGGGACCCGCAGCCCGGAGCCACTGGAGGCACCTAGAGTGAGCCCGCGCGGTTCAAGGTGGCCCAGACTAGCAGAGGGTAGGGCGATGGAGAAGGCGGGGCCAGGGCTGGGCCTTCCCCCCCCAGAGCACGGCGGGCTGGGAATCTCAGGGGATAAATATTTGATGCCCAGAGAGAAAAGAGTGAATTATTCATGGTGCCCAGCGGGGAGCTGGCCCAGAGAGGTGGTGGGCCAGGGCTGAGTCTGGGTCTCCCGGCAGGCGTGGTGAAAGCGGCTGCCAGTACAGGAGCGGTGTACCAGGGGTGTGTGCTGGGCCTGAGCCCCCCGGGAGTGTGTGAGCCTGTGCCTGCGTGTCCCTGGGACCCGCCACGTTTGCAGGGAGCAGGGCCAGGCCTGGCAAGCCCGCGTGTGAGAGCAGGTGTTGGGTCTTGGCCTGGGCCAGGAGGGGAGCGTGGGGGCAGCCAGGACCGGAGGGGAGGGGGTGGGCATCCTGCCACCTGGGCCCAGCTGCCATCCAGTCCTGGGGCCGCTGCATCTTCACGAGCCCCGGGAGGCAGGCTGGCTTGGGCCTGTCCGGGAGATGCAGCCCCTCCATGCCAGACTGTTTCTCCTTTGGGCACATGTCTGCTGGCTCCTCCAAGCTCACCCCTCCCTCAAGGGCCTAGCTCAGGCCCTCTGCCCCAAGCTAATGAGGAGGCCACCCTGCAGGGCTGGAGGAAGAATCGCTTCATTGTGTAACTGCCCCTCCTCCCACCCAGCACCCCCCTCCTCATTTCCACTGCTGGTCTTCAGGTCCTGCATGTGGGAATGAGTTGCTGGGCAACAGGCTCACCACCCCCATCAAGCACCAGCCCTTGCCCTCCAGAGGAGCTGGGGGGCTTGGTGCACTCAGGGGGCCCTCTTTGTCCCCTCTTCCCATGAATTTCTTCAAGGGGTGAGCAGGATCACTGTGTACCCTCTTGGTATGGACAGGGGCCAGTCCTGGCCTCTTAGAACGTGGCTCAGCTCCTAGTCTCTCGGGCTGCTGCCACCTGCGGCTGGGGCCTGGGGAGCAACCGTGGAGGGAGGGCAAAGGGGGGGCTCCCCACTCACCCCGTGCTCCAACCGCACGCCAGGGCCTGGCACCAGGCCTGCTGGGCCCCTTTGCCTGCACCATGATTTCCCAGGCCCTGAGATGTTCATGTTAACCCTCCAGGGGCATCTCTGGCCTCCCTTTGCCCCATCCAGGCCGCCCTGGTNGTCTTGGCCTGGGCCAGGAGGGGAGCGTGGGGGCAGCCAGGACCGGAGGGGAGGGGGTGGGCATCCTGCCACCTGGGCCCAGCTGCCGTCCAGTCCTGGGGCCGCTGCATCTTCACGAGCACCGGGAGGCAGGCTGGCTTGGGCCTGTCCGGGAGATGCAGCCCCTCCATGCCAGACTGTTTCTCCTTTGGGCACATGTCTGCTGGCTCCTCCAAGCTCACCCCTCCCTCAAGGGCCTAGCTCAGGCCCTCTGCCCCAAGCTAATGAGGAGGCCACCCTGCAGGGCTGGAGGAAGAATCGCTTCATTGTGTAACTGCCCCTCCTCCCACCCAGCACCCCCCTCCTCATTTCCACTGCTGGTCTTCAGGTCCTGCATGTGGGAATGAGTTGCTGGGCAACAGGCTCACCACCCCCATCAAGCACCAGCCCTTGCCCTCCAGAGGAGCTGGGGGGCTTGGTGCACTCAGGGGGCCCTCTTTGTCCCCTCTTCCCATGAATTTCTTCAAGGGGTGAGCAGGATCACTGTGTACCCTCTTGGTATGGACAGGGGCCAGTCCTGGCCTCTTAGAACGTGGCTCAGCTCCTAGTCTCTCGGGCTGCTGCCACCTGCGGCTGGGGCCTGGGGAGCAACCGTGGAGGGAGGGCAAAGGGGGGGCTCCCCACTCACCCCGTGCTCCAACCGCACGCCAGGGCCTGGCACCAGGCCTGCTGGGCCCCTTTGCCTGCACCATGATTTCCCAGGCCCTGAGATGTTCATGTTAACCCTCCAGGGGCATCTCTGGCCTCCCTTTGCCCCATCCAGGCCGCCCTGGTGTCCAGGTCAACCTGGCTTCTCTTTATTAAAACCGCTGGGGCTGGCAAGTGGTTCACAGGGTCAGGCAGCCCAGGGAGCCCAAGTCAGTAGCCCTGGGCACCGCATCCCTCAGCTGCTACTTCCAAACTGCTTCCCTGGCCCTGATACTTGGATGCAATGCCCACTCATCCCCCCGGACAACTCCAAAGGGAGGGTGAGGGAGCCTGTGTGGGGGAGGGGGACAGAGGGAGCTAGTTAATGAGGTGGCTGAACCGAGTGGCATTTGGTCCTGTGGGCAGTGCCCATAAATCCCAGGAGTGAGCAGGAAGTGAGCCGTGTGAGAGCAGTGTGTGGGGGCTGTGGGCACTGGTAGGGAGGACCCCTTGGGCCCCTGGCTGGGGGCATGGGGGTGGGCAGTGGGGAGGGGCTCCTTTGGCAGCCCCACTTGTGAGGTTTCTGCTCCTTCTCCCCCAGCCTCTCATGCCCTTTGCTCTGGCATCCTGGCACTACCCACCCAGGTGGCCCTCCCCGCTTTCTCCTCACTCTGAAGCCCTGACCCCATCATGGACCCCCACCCCCACCCCACAAAGTCCCAGGCCCCCTCCTCTCTCAGCCCCACATCCAGGTCACAAATGTCAGAGGCCTCAGCTTGTCTGCACCTCCCACAACTGCCAGTCTCCCAGGTCCCACCTTAGCGCCTTGTCCTAGGGAAGGAGGTGACTCAGACTTGGTGGGGGGAAGATGCCACAGAATTGGGTNGCTAATGAGGAGGCCACCCTGCAGGGCTGGAGGAAGAATCGCTTCATTGTGTAACTGCCCCTCCTCCCACCCAGCACCCCCCTCCTCATTTCCACTGCTGGTCTTCAGGTCCTGCATGTGGGAATGAGTTGCTGGGCAACAGGCTCACCACCCCCATCAAGCACCAGCCCTTGCCCTCCAGAGGAGCTGGGGGGCTTGGTGCACTCAGGGGGCCCTCTTTGTCCCCTCTTCCCATGAATTTCTTCAAGGGGTGAGCAGGATCACTGTGTACCCTCTTGGTATGGACAGGGGCCAGTCCTGGCCTCTTAGAACGTGGCTCAGCTCCTAGTCTCTCGGGCTGCTGCCACCTGCGGCTGGGGCCTGGGGAGCAACCGTGGAGGGAGGGCAAAGGGGGGGGCTCCCCACTCACCCCGTGCTCCAACCGCACGCCAGGGCCTGGCACCAGGCCTGCTGGGCCCCTTTGCCTGCACCATGATTTCCCAGGCCCTGAGATGTTCATGTTAACCCTCCAGGGGCATCTCTGGCCTCCCTTTGCCCCATCCAGGCCGCCCTGGTGTCCAGGTCAACCTGGCTTCTCTTTATTAAAACCGCTGGGGCTGGCAAGTGGTTCACAGGGTCAGGCAGCCCAGGGAGCCCAAGTCAGTAGCCCTGGGCACCGCATCCCTCAGCTGCTACTTCCAAACTGCTTCCCTGGCCCTGATACTTGGATGCAATGCCCACTCGTCCCCCCGGACAACTCCAAAGGGAGGGTGAGGGAGCCTGTGTGGGGGAGGGGGACAGAGGAAGCTAGTTAATGAGGTGGCTGAACCGAGTGGCATTTGGTCCTGTGGGCAGTGCCCATAAATCCCAGGAGTGAGCAGGAAGTGAGCCGTGTGAGAGCAGTGTGTGGGGGCTGTGGGCACTGGTAGGGAGGACCCCTTGGGCCCCTGGCTGGGGGCATGGGGGTGGGCAGTGGGGAGGGGCTCCTTTGGCAGCCCCACTTGTGAGGTTTCTGCTCCTTCTCCCCCAGCCTCTCATGCCCTTTGCTCTGGCATCCTGGCACTACCCACCCAGGTGGCCCTCCCCGCTTTCTCCTCACTCTGAAGCCCTGACTCCATCATGGACCCCCACCCCCACCCCACAAAGTCCCAGGCCCCCTCCTCTCTCAGCCCCACATCCAGGTCACAAATGTCAGAGGCCTCAGCTTGTCTGCACCTCCCACAACTGCCAGTCTCCCAGGTCCCACCTTAGCGCCTTGTCCTAGGGAAGGAGGTGACTCAGACTTGGTGGGGGGAAGATGCCACAGAATTGGGTGGGAGGTGATCTTAGGGGCTCCAGATGGGCCCTGAGGCTCTTGCCCTCCGCTAAAGGGCCAGCACTCACCCCCGGCTCACAATGAGGCGCAGCGACTCCAGGTTGCCGTGGTAGGCGGCCCAGAGGGTGGGGGTCATGCCATCCTCGTCGGGGGCGTTCAGCTCCTTCCTGGTGGCCTCCTTGAGGAGTTCCAGGTAGCCGTCCCGAGCCGCCCGGTGGTACTGGTCGTTCATGGCGCCTGACTTGGACGGGGCGGGCCGCGGACACGGGGACGTGCCCCCCGCCGGGGAGGGCGAAGGGGTTAGAGCTGAGGCATGGAGCTGGGGGAGGGGGCCGGGCAGGGGCCGGGGCCGCCAGCCCCTGCCGCCGCAGACCGAGGACGGGGATCGCCAGAGCCGCCGCTACTCCGACATCTGAGCCGCGCACCCGGCGGGGAGGGTGCGGGGAGGACCGCCAGCCGCCCGGAAGGTCGCCCCGCGCTGCCCCTGGGTCCTAAACTCCCTGCTGCACAGCGCACGGCGGTGACCCTGCCCCTGAGCCCACAGGGCCGGCCCCTCTGCCAGAGGGCCACCCCAGCGTCCCGCCCCGGGAGGCCCAGTCTGGGGCAGTTCGAGGTCTGTCCTCACGAGAGCCAGGCACGGCGGCCCCCGATGTCGCTACACGTCGAGGGAACAAGCCAAGGACTGGGGAGGGATGTCTGAGGGCTGTCCTGGCCCCCCGCCCCCTGGACAGAGGGTCCAAGAAGGTTACGAGGACCGACCGCCAGACGGTCAGCGATCCGCATTCAGCGGTCCAGCCGCCCCCCGCCCGCGCTGTCCAGTAGAGGGCGCTGGAAGACTGGCCAGGGACTTGATACCCAAGTGCGCCCTCGCAGCATCCGCCGGAGCAGGGATGCGGGAAGAGCTAGAGGAAGACCGGACTTGGAGTCCTGCTGAGGGGGCCGGGCGGGGGGTGGGGCAAGGGACATCAGGGTCCCGATCTTGGGGCGGCAATAGAGGAGCACAAAGATAAGGGCCGCCGGGGCTGGGGCGCGTCGGAGTGCCCGCGGGCCCTTGGGGCGTCTGTTGAGCTTCGGCTCTCGGGGCTCTGGGTGTAGGGATCGCGGGGCGCCAGGGCGCGGTGGGCGCCGGGGGCGGGGTGTCCTCTGGGTGCCGCACTGCGGGGCCGCGCCCGAGCTGGGCTGCGCCGAGGTGACAGGGCGGCGGGGGAGGGGGCGCCTCTTAACGGATAAATATAAATCTCACCTTATCTGGCTCCGGCACGCTCTTCCCTAAATTCAGCCCGGAAAAAAGATGGATCATGTGAGTGAGACTGAGAGGTTTATGGAGCTGAGTTCCCGCGGCTGTAAATCACCCTGCCCTCCCCGGTATAAAGCGCCCGTCCAGCCCGGCGTCAGAGAGAGGACGCGCTCGCCGCCCCCTGACCCCCAGCTCAGCGCGGGCTCCCGGCCCAGTCAGGTGGGTGCCCCTGGGGGCTGGCCGGCCGACGCATCTGGGGGGTGGGGGGCCTTGGACGGGGTCGGATGGGGCCGCAGCCGCCTCTCCTTCCCTCCCCGTCGAGTGCGAGACCCGCACGGTTGTCTTCTCGCTTCCGCTTCCACGTGCGCATCCTTCACCACCCGCAGCCCCCACCCTCTGCGCGGGCGAGGAGCTCCCCCAACCCCGGTCCCCAAATACAGGGATAAGATGCAGCAGGGAGAGCCCTCGAGGCTGACCTGGGTCCTGTCTGCCCCCCACCACAGTGACCCCTCCACCCTCCTCCAGTGGCCCTGCCATGTCCACGGAGCTGCCCTCGGACCCCAAGGAGAGCCCGCCGGCACCGCGGCCGGCGCCTCGCGAAGTCTGGAAGAAGGGCGGCCGCCTGCTGTCGGTGCTGCTGGCGGTGAACGTGCTGCTGCTCGCCTGCACGCTCATCAGCGGCGGCGCCTTCAACAAGGTGGCGGTGTACGACACCGACGTGTTCGCGCTGCTCACCACCATGCTGCTGCTGGCCATGGTCTGGATCCTCTTCTACCTCCTGGGCACCGCGCGCTGCCCCGACGGCATCCCCTACCGGGACGCGCACGCAGGCCCCATCTGGCTGCGAGGTGGTGCCGAGGGGGAGGCGGGGGCGGAGGTGGGGTGGGCCAAGGTGGGAGCGGGAGGCTGAGGAGCTCTCGCAGGAACTGCTGGGGGCCGTTGGAGGCAGACTGTTGAGAAGTGCGCCTCCCCGCCCCGCCCCCAGCACTGCCCAGGAGTAGATGTGCCTGAGGGTGAAGTGTGATTGGGGGAGAAGAGGAAGGGAAAGAGTCCTGGAAAAGGAATGCGGAGAGGGCTGGAAAGGAACTTCACTGTCCTATCTAAAGATTGAAAGAAGGTGATCATGGGAGAGACACTGATCTCTCAGAACAGATGATTGTTGCAGTTGAAAGAGTCTGTCTAGGACCCTTTCCCTTATCCATGCAGCCACAGAGGAGGGGGCTCAGTCGGACATCCATCCATCCACCCAGTCAATCATATACTCATCCTTCCACCCACCCATTCATCATCCACCTGTCCACCTAGCTATCTGTCCATCCATCCAGCCTCTCACCTACCCCATTCATCCATGGATCCACCCCGTCATCCCATTACTTAGCCATCCGTCCTCAAATCTACAATCCCTCTCTCCTGCCTCTCTGATCCACCCCCACCCCTCATTCCCAGGTGGGCTGGTGCTGTTTGGGATCTGCACTCTCGTCATGGATGTCTTC
The DNA here is from genome assembly GCA_006410735.1 of Raphicerus campestris. Lineage (NCBI taxonomy): Eukaryota > Metazoa > Chordata > Mammalia > Artiodactyla > Bovidae > Raphicerus > Raphicerus campestris. Next base: position 111,489 of record SJYW01048783.1, read on the forward strand.
AAGACCGGCTACTACTCCAGTTTCTTTGAGTGCCAGTCAGCCATCAAGATCCTGTACCCTCTCACCCAGGCTGTGTTTGTCATTGTCCAGGTGGGTGGGAGGAGGAGTGTCCTTGAGTGTGGTGGCAAGGAGCCAACGCCTGGGGTCAGGAGGTCTGGGCTCCACTCCTCTTTTACGCTGAGCAATTAATTAAGGCGGGGATAGGACTGTAGTGAAGATCACGAGTTCATAAATCTGGAAGCACCTGGTAATGAAGTAATATCCAAATGTGAGTGCCTGCTTCAGGGCCCTGCGATTTCATTTCAACCTAAGCAGTGCCAGTAGTTAACACCTAGGAGGCGTCACTTGTGGCGTCTGCTCTGACTCCTAGAACTGCCCTGCCTTCCTTGGCGGCTCATAGAGGACAGAGGTCTCAGCTCAGGGTCCTGCCGTGGGCATGGCCAGTTTGGCCCCAGCTATGTCCCCTGTATTCTGAATTTGTTCAGAAAATAGGGTATCCTGTACATGGGATTTTAAAAACAAGTTCCAGTTTTTATTTGTTGCATAAATAAGCCCTGGAAAGATCTGACTGAGCTGAGGCAGGACTGGTTTGAGAACAGACCTCAGCCCAGAATGACCACATGTGTGGTTCCCTCTCTTGAAGCATCATCCATGCTGCCCAGGTTTCCACAATTTAACACACTTACGAACTTGGCATTTATATAGTTTTAATTTTATATTTTATGACTTTAAAGACTACTCAGGCAAAATGGAAAATAAAGCTACCCCAACATCAATAACCCTGGAGAAGGAAATGGCAACTCACTCCAGTATTCTTGCTTGGGAAAGCCCATGGACAGAGGAGGCTGACAGGCCACAGTCTATGGGGTCACAAAGAGTTGGACATGACTTGGCAACTAAACAGCAACAACATGATAAATACCAGAGCAAGGATTTGTGGGCATCCAGGTGAGGGAGAGGACCTGCAGGGCAACAAAGGATGAGGATGGGGTGGGGGGATGCTGCCTAAGTGGAGTGGAGAAGCCCCTGAGATTCTTTTTACCTTGGACAAGACCTAACCTGAGGCTGACCCTGCACCCAGGAATAAATCACTGGGCTCCAAACGCCACTCCCTCCACCCTGCAAAGGAACAGAAAACAAAGACAGAGAATTTACTGGTGGCACTTTGCAAACTTTTAAAGATCAGAAAAGTACCTGATACTGATTGCCCTGCAGAATAGAAAAAGAGAAAACCTTGCATCTCACACTGTAAAGCTGAAATAAACGTGATCACGCAGTTGGAGACTTCCTGAGACTGACTGGACATAGTGCCAGGCGTGGGCCTGGCTGCTCCCAGGGTGAGCCCACCTGCGGAGTAGATGACGCCACCACTCTCTCTCAACACAGACTTACTTTCTCTGGGTCTCCGCTAAAGACTGTGTCCACACCCACCTGGATCTGACTCGGTGAGTGCCTGCTCCATGTCCATGCCCAGATGCTCAGCTCACTTGGCATGAGATGGGCACTTCCCAGCCGGGCATGGGTCCTCTTTCTGCCCCAGGTGGGGCTTCAGTCGAGGCCCTCTCGCTTTGTAAGCTCGACTTCCACCAGCTTGTGCTGCAGGGGTGGGGGTACTTGGTGGGATGGTGTGTGTCATGTACAAATGTCCTCTCCCTTAGAGGAGGAAGCAGGGTGGCCCTTGGACACCCCCAGTTCTCTCTTGGGAGGCATCTCAGCCAGGCTGTGTTCCTTCCAAACTCATCTTCTCTGCTCACACGGGGGCTTGCCTGCTTTCTTGCTTCTCAGCACCATCTCCCAGGATAGCCCCAGCT